>MU868886.1:75606-93847 GCA_036418205.1 Ostertagia ostertagi | reverse complement strand
ATTTGCTTAGCCACTACGAATATACTTGGGATGGTAAGAAAGTCCTGAGCCGATTTTTCGAAAGCTCCAGAACTTTCGCTTATTGATCGATACCTAGAATCTGCTACGTGATAGATTATCGCTGTCGATCATACTTCTCCGCAGTAGGTATATATTAGCCGGGTTGCCTTCTTTAACTTTAATCATGATGTCGATTCCACAAGAGCACTTTCGAGCGATCATCTTCAATGAATGGCGCTGCGGCACAGGAGCAGTGGAAACCGTCAACATTATCAGCATCGCATTGGGAAGGGACACCACTTCCATCATCAGTGCCAAGCTCTGGTTCGCAGGCTTCGAAGGAGGAGACACGGCTTTCGAAGACAAGACAAGGTTGGGAAGCCCCAAACAGTGGAAGACTCCACCGTTCTCGGCGCTGTCGAAGAGGATCCGGAGGTTAGCACCCGCAGCCTTGTGATAAGACTCGGGTGCACCCATCCCACAGTCCTCGGTCCCCTCCACGCCCTCGCCACAGGAAAGTGCCGACTCGATGGATCCCTCATGTCTTGACCGATAGCACGCGGTTCAGGCGGGTACCCATTTGTCAGTTTCTCCTTCTTTGTCCGCACCGAAAGGAGTTTTTGGAAGGCATGATTACGAGAGATGAGAGTTGGGTCCTCTACGATTCTAACAAGCACAGTGCCGTGTGGCTCCCTCGAGAGAGACAAGCAAAATCGGACCTTCACCCCAAAAGCTGTCTTCTTTGCTACCTCTGGGATTCGTGAGGAATGCTGTATTATGAGATGCTCCCGCAAAGACATACCGCTACCGGCAGCATTTACGCCAGTCAGCTCCAGAAACTAGCGGACGCTGTTCAAGAAAAACGACCGAGACGAACTTCTGTCCACCTACTCCACGATGACGCCAGGCCCCACATAGCTAAAGAGACCCGTGCAAAATTGGAAGAGCTGATCTGGGACGCGGTTCCCCACCCACCCTATTCCCCTGACATTGCCCTCTCCACTTATTTCATCCCCTTCAAGGCATTCCTAGCGAAGAAAAAATTCACCAAAGTTGAAGACGTTGAAAGAGCGGTCAGCGATTTCTTTGACTCTCAGTCTGCTCAGTTCTGGGAGAAGGGGGTCGCTGACCTGCCCATTAGGTGGGACTCTGTAGTGAGTAACAATGGTGATTATATTGTTGAGTAGATTCCATTGTACGCGGAATAAAAAAGTAAAGCACAAAAAGTGTCAAACGGCTCAGGACTTTCTTACCATCCTAATAGTTGTGTACGGTAATCCAATCAAGGGGTTACAGTAATGTGCCTCGCCCTCCTCAGACCTGCCTGTGGGGTGACCTCAATTAATTGCTTGCGCTGACCGCTGACCTCTCCCTGACTTTTGTCAAACGGAATATTAGCCATCAACGTCACGATACATCATGTACAGTCCATATCCGACCGGTTGAGGGGGGGGGGCGGTCCCAGGGACGTACCAGCGCTGCGGCCGCGACAACGCGGGGATGGAAGGTTGCCGTATCCCAGTGATTGAGTGGTGTCTGAGCAATCCGTCCTGCCGTCTGCATTCCTCCGCATGCACACTATCTTAGCAGTACGACGTAAGCCTTTCCATCTGCGCTCTCGCCACTTTTCCGTCTGCGCTCTCGCCACGGTCGATCAATCGAAATTTATCAGCTGTTTGAGCTGAATCCGGCTAATTTCGGTTAATGTTTTCTCAACATTCTTCTTCTTCTTCTTATTCTTTAGCGTCTGTCCCGCTTGTAAGGCGGGGTCCGCTTTTCTTATGTGTTGACGCCACTTTTCCCGATTAAATGCTTGATCGGGGTGGATATTAACGACTTCAAGTCTACGTGCAACGTATCGAGCCATCGCTGCTTCGGGCGCCCCCTAGGCCGCTTTCCGGGCACGTCAAGGTTGAGACCGATCTTACGGACACTGTCATCTTTCGCGCGAAGGACATGACCATACCATCGAAGACGGGCTTCGCGCATCTTGTCGACAATTGGAGCCACCCCGAATCGCTCTCTGATGACATCGTTTCGGATGTGGTCTACTCGTGTGACTCCGGCTGTCCATCGCAGCATCTTGGTCTCCATCACACTTAGCCGTGCTTCGATCTCTATATAAGTCCGTGGAGGCCAGAAACCTTCAGGAACGTAAGCAGCGCTCATAAGAACAATCAAGAAAACATTGACCGAGCGAGACCCTTCAAACTCCGGCCTGAGTATGATAACCAGAGAGCTCCGAATTAGGCTCTTGAGTAAGTTTATAAAGAACGGAGCATGCTACTTTTGAATCCAGTTGCAAGAGAACGCCCGAATTCTACCTCGTCATGCGACGCCATTTCGCGCGCAACAGAGCCGGACGCCAACACTCCACATCTTCATGTAGGCACGATATATCGCGTTTCGAGAGAGACAGACGAGCGATTGCAGTCTGAGAGTCACAGCCACAGACGCATGCTCTGGAGAGGTAACAACACTTCTTGCGAGATAATACACTATGAATAATGAGCATTGTGGCTGCAACCACGTGAGTTCAGTCCTTGATCTTAAAATAGAAGCCTAAACTCACTCGAAACGTCGAGAGAGTGGCCAATAGGATACTCAGGCACATCGTCATTACATGTGCACGAGCTACGAATGCTACTAAAGTCGGAACCGTGAAAAACCATGATTCTAGTCAGATCGCGCACGCATAAGAGCACTATTGGTACTCCACTCTACGGACCAGGCTTGCACCTGTTGCTCGAGCGTGCTTTTATCTTCGCTAGCGAGCATCACGTCATCAGCATAAAGAAGTGTCCATGGAGCCGGCTTCTGGAGATCTCTCGTAATGGCATCCATGACGACAACAAATAGGAGTGGGGATAACGCAGAGCCTTGATGTACCCCGACAGAGATGGGAAAATCCATCGATGTTCCTGCTGCCGTTTGCACTCGGCTCTTTGGACTCGAGTAAAGGATGCGCACCCACTCGACGAGCTCTTCAGGCACGCCATGCTGTCGTAAGGCATACCATATAACGTCCCGCGGAACGCGGTCGAATGCCTTCTCCAAATCTAGGAAGGCAAGGTGCACCGGTCTTTGTTTCTCGCGATGCTTTTCTAGCAGAAGGCGAGCGGCATGTATGGCATCGATAGTGCTGCAACTAGCCACAAAACCACACTGGTTGGTGGTCAGCTCGACGATGTCCCGGATACGGCTATCTACAACTCGCTCAAAGATTTTCATGCTGTGCGAAAGCAGGCGAATTGGACGATAGCTAGTGCAGTCTCCTGGACTGCCCTTCTTCTTCCAGATAGGAATCGTCGTGCTTTGTTGCCAGCTTTCAGGCACCTTCTTCTCTGCAACGATCTGGTTGAAGAACTCCGTCAACCATTCTGCAGGATTCCAGCATTTTGATTTCCACAAGTCTGCCGCTAAGTCGTCAGGGCCAGTTGCTTTGCCTGATTTCATCTTCTTCATGGCCGTGATGGTCTCCTCCACGGTTATCTTCTGAACGGGACCGTGTACTGGCGGAGCGCAGGGGATGGCGGGATGAGTAAATTCGACTGTTGAGATGTTTTCGAAGTAGTCACGCCATCGTTTCAGTGTTTTCTTGCGGTCCGTCAAGAGGTGGCCATTCTCGTCATTTATGCCGAAGAATTTTTCTATATCCTCGGTCTGGCGATGGCGGGTCTTTGCAAGTCGGTAAACGTACCGCTCTCCATCGCGCGACTCGAGTTTCTTACTGATATCAGCAAAATGAGCTGCTTTCGCAGAAGCAACGGCCTTCTTTGCCTCTTTCTTCGCTATCTGATAGCTCCGCCAGTTCTCAGCTGTCTTTTCGTGAAGAAATGCGTGGTACCGCTTCTTCTTTTCGCGCACTTTCTCTCTGACCTGGTCCGTCCACAGCCACGTTTGCTTGTCAATTCTCCGCCGTCCAGGCTTCGTCATCCCGAGCTCGGATCGAGCTATCCGAGTTATTTCTTCGGCAGCACCTTTCCAGGTTTCGTCGACAGTCGTTACCGCTGGTAATTGAATGCGGGAAATGACGGCCGCTTCTTTTTCCTTCAGTCGCCACCACTTGATTCTCGCTGGCCCACACCTTTCGGTTAGTTTCGGTTTCGGCGGGGCGATCTTTAGCGTACAAATTAGTGGTCGGTGTTGCGTGGCGACCGTTTCATAAGGCACTGTTTTCGCGTCTGTTACGAGTCCTTGGTCGCGGCGCCTGACAAGTACGAAATCAATTTGTGTTCTAGTGTTACCGCTATAGAAGGTGATGAGATGTGAGTCGCGTTTTCGGAATTTCGTGTTCACAATGGCGAGGTTGTGCGAGTCTGCATACTCGAGAATTCGCTCGCCATCAGTGTTACGTGACCCATATCCAAAACCACCGTGACAGCTGTAACCGTCTTTCGTAGCGCCAACGTGCCCATTGAGGTCACCTGCGACAATTATAGCTTCTTGTGACGGAACCTCAGCTGTCTTCTCATCAGCAGCAGGTTCCAGAACTTGTCTTTGGCTTTGCTCGGAGCATCCGGTCTGCGGAGCGTACGCAGAGAAGAAGTGGTATTTTCGTTGTTCATGACGACAATGATTTTCATTAATCGGTCGTCGAAGCGCTCCACGTTTACTATCGAATCACGAAAGCGTTCAGAGACAATCATCCCGACGCCATTGGTGGTTTTGGGACCGCCACAGAGAACGGCTTTGAAGCCGCGGCCAATGTCCCTCGACTTGCAGCAGGACCACCTCGTTTCCTGCACGGCACAGAAGTCTATTCGTCGGCGCTCTAGCGCTTCTGCCAGCTCGCTGGAGCGGCCCGTCAACGTGCCAACATTTAATGTTGCAACGCGGGTCTTCGATACGTTGCATGGCTTTTGGACTAGCCTAGTTGCCCCCCGATGCCGTCCTTGCACCGGAGACCCTCGCATACTTTTCACACTCGCCGGGCTTTGCGAGTGCGCGTCGGCTCCCGCGGACGCCGTAGCATTATCTCGAGATTCATATAGCGACATTGACATTTGTGATGTGACGTGGGTGTTCGTAGGCCGGCCTGTCACGGGGGCCTGTCGCCTGCATTCGAATGTCCGTGGTCAGCTCAGCTCACAAAAGTGAGCAGTTTCCAGTGGCACCACTTGGAGGAACGGACACCACCACCGGTTAATGTCTCAACTGCGCGCTTCTTTTCCATTTTCCACAGGTAAGTCAGTTTAAAAAAAATGTAATTTGCTTCCGCATAATTTTTAGTTGATTTTATGTCAACCATTTCCTCACCAGCAGCAATTATGCTTGTTTTTTTTTGTATTTTTCATTTTTTTCTCTTTCGATTTAACTCGTTCTTCATGATAGTGCCTGTTAAGAAGTGTTTCCGACAATAATGGAAACACATCAAAGACACCACCATGAAGAACGAGTTAAATTAATTAAATAAGAAAAAATAAAAAACACAAAATAAGAATAATTGCTACTAATGGGGCAATGGTTGGACATAAAATCAATCAGAAGACATGCAGAAGCAAATTAGCATGTTTAAAACTTACTTACCTGTGAAAAAGAAGCGCGCAGTTGAGAATATTAACCGAAATTAGCCGGATTCAGCTCAAAACAGCTGATAAATTTCGATTGATCGACCGTGGCGAGAGCGCAGATGGAAAGGCTACGTCGTACTGCTAAGATAGTGTGCATGCGGAGGAATGCAGACGGCAGGACGGATTGCTCAGACACCACTCAATCACTGGGATACGGCAACCTTCCATCCCCGCGTTGTCGCGGCCGCAGCGCTGGTACGTCCGTGGGACCGCCCCCCTCAACCGGTCGGATATGGACTGTATGCTCGATAATTTGCTTTTCGAACCAAGATGTAATCCTCTAGAACCAGCGCGTTCGGAATTTGAACAAATTGTAGTCATTCGTGTCCTAATTTTCTCATTGAAGTGAGCTTAATTTTCCCGCTCTCCATTCAACGAATCACGAAAAATCTACCGATTTAGGCCCCGCGGCAGTACAAAACATTGGGGTGTCCAAGAAGTTTTAGTCTTTCAGTTTATTTCCAAGTTTATTTAGCAATGGCAAAACTTTGGTCAGTGACTATCGCTACTGCACCATCACTATCAGTCGGATAGCAGATGGAACCAGAGTGTACCGTACATCTGGCCGAACCAGACCGGGAATAGTATCTGCGACTTTTGGGAGTGAGATCGTGTTATTATCTGGAATTGACGGGAGTCGACATATTCTGGAAGTATCGAGCAAACCAAGAATATCGCGTTTTCGGGAAACAGGTATGTTCCTGATGGGAAGTTTTTGAAGGAACCGTGAAATGGACAAAATTAGAGCATTTGCTGTTCTGCTACACATAATGCTCCCCGCCCACCACACCCAGGATCATATTGCTGCAAGGAGATCTCAAAATACGTGAACAATGAAATCATATTGGTCTAAACGGCAACTTTGAAGGAAGAAATCGGGCGGAGTAGGAATTCACCGACTGGTCTCAGAACACTAGAAACACCCGCAGCGCTGAGGGTGGCGGTTGATTCAAAGAATATTATTAAATGTGAAGCACCCAACAAATGCAAGAGTACTGCAAGAAAATCTCAAAATGCGTGACCAATGAAACGATATTGCTTTTCGTGATCGTGACTTTTTTCTGCATGTCCACTTTTGGTGTGCGTCGTATATAGACTGTCAATATTATATTAGTCGGTCCATAATTTTTGAGAACCTTTGGTGTTTTTCTTATTTCTACTTATCTTATTTCTCTATTATTCAGCATAGTATACATCACCATTATTACCAACATATCACCAATGCGAGGGTGGGTATTCAGTGTCTCTCTTGTAGAATTTCATAGAGTTCTGATCGAAGAAATATTGGATGTCGATTTTGACTTTATGGTGATTCAAGTGAGATTTCTTTCTCCAGAAGGTGATTGAGAGAGGAGAGCGGATAGTCGTTCGTTGACGCAGGATTAGTGCTACAAGGCGGAGCTAAAAGAACTGACCGCCCGAGAGTCTCCAATTTTTTAGGAATTTTCTTAGCAAGGTGGCTCGAACGACCTCAGAAAAAAATAGATTTTGTCTTACTTTGCTTTCAAGTTGAAGGCGTTGCCATCAAGCTGTCAACGATTATCTTCATCACTGACACTGGTATTAGTTGGTGCCGGTTCCCAGCGCAAAGCCCCTCTCGTATTCCGCCAACGACTCAGGAAGTTAGAATTCAGAGGGAGTTGGGTTTTTGCTGTCAGAACTCCCGAATCGTTTAAGCTAAGCTACTGCGGCTTGTGGATTTGTTAGCACACTGCACCCAGTCCACATCACCGATGAGTATGATGGATGGTCATTCGAAGGAACTATGGGAAACCAATAGGAACATGATGATGTCAGATCGGGTTTAGAGCTGATTCGGGCTCAGAGCATGTGAGAGACAAACTCCATATATTTAAACCTTAGCGACTTTATCGAGATGTCTCAGTACTCTCACCTTGTCACACCAAAAGCGCTCTGACAAATAGCGCCCACTTTGTTCAGATTCCTTTCCAATGGCGCCGATAGAGCATCGAGATTGCTAGTCACGGGGTGGTTGGAGTGTCGATTTTCTTCAATAAAAGGAGGGAACCCTGAGTAGAGGTAACTGTGGATTGAGAGAGCGTGCCCTCAACTATCTTCTGGTTAATCCTCCATATAGCTTGGCGCGTGGAAGATCCTAATCGGTAGTCATGAAGAAAGAGGCTCAGAAATAGGTTTCGAAGAAATTGGAATCCTAGCTAAAGAAAGCAACAAGCAAACGAGATGGCTAGCCTTCGGATAGGCGAGCTTGTGTGCTAGGTTGCAGGACATCTTCAAAGCTTCAATACTTATCGAAAGATTTTTACATACATTTTTACATAGCAATACATGTAAAGTGTCTCAAAAATTATGGACCGACTTAATATTATATCAAATATAGCAATGGTGATAGAGTTCGTCAGATAATCAATATCCTATTCGAGCAGAATTGTCAGGAAGAGGTCAGCAATCAGTCAGGTGAAGTCACCCCACAGGCAGGTTTGAGGAGGGTAGTGCACACTACAGTAGCACCATAATTGGCTTACCGTATGCAGTTATATTCTAAGTTCCTCCACCCGTGCCACCTCATCTTACACTTCCAGTAGAGCACAAGTCGAGCTACAGCGCTGAGCTGCGAACATCTTGCACAGTAGATCTCTTGCTTACCAAATGTTATTTTTCCCGCCATCTGAGTAATCTATAAAGTTCTTCGTCTACAGAACTTTAGCACTTTCAGCATCCGAGTCTATTTAGTTCCCCTCTTATGGGAAAAGGTATAGGGATTGTGATGGTCATTCACACAGAATGATTCGTTTGAAACGAAATAGTTTTTGGATTCAAGGTAAAATCGGCGGGAAAGTGCTGAACAAACCAATGCATTCCTTTTTTTTCGACTTCAACCTTATCGCTGATCCTCCCTCAATCTCAGGACAGACAATTGCGTACAAGATTGAGTGTTTGTAATGGGTTTCCGACAGGATGCCCGTCGCGCGGCAAAAAGGCAGAGTCAGCCGACGAGTGCAGCGCGTACTGTAGTGATTTCGCGTCAATCTTAAATAAATAGAATGTATCATTAACGTTCTATACTGCACTCCAAAGCTGCGACTCGTCCGCTGACTCCGCCTTCTTGCCGTGCGACGGGCCTCCTGTCGGGTACCGGTTTGTGGTACACATTTTTTCATTTTTAAGCCGCCCTTAGTCTCCTATATGAAGGGAAAGTTATTCATTCAGCTCTACACAAGATCGGAAAATGAACATATCGAGTAGAAAACGTACTCTTCGTCGTTGATAGCGGCTGTCACACACTCTTCTCTGAAGAAAATGAGGAGATCATTCAAAAAACCACATCAAAGTGCAAATGAAAAATCATTTCGTTGTTCCTACATCGAAATATTTTACGAAAACGAAGGTGGCAAATGCTTCACTGTAAACTAAGAGAGCACAGCGCTCTTCGAATCGATGAGCTCTAATCTTTACAGTGGCCGACTATAAAGCGAGAGCTACCTCAACTTCTACGACCAGGGTACGTGGGTTTTGATAGCGCTCGCTGGCGAAACTGCTATTTCGCTATTTTACTCGACAATTAAACAACTGCTTATTCCATTGGGACCAAGTCACTACATCTGAGTAGTCGCAAAATCTGAACCGTGCAGGTGAAAAATGGTGAAACTTAAAACTGACTGCATCGACAATTACTACTGTCATTTTTGTAACTCGTAGCTTATCCTAGTTTACAATAAACAGAAAGGATCACCCATCAACTGAAGTTGATATACGTACTCGCTGTCATCTGAAAAAAATTACATCTCATCGCAAGTATCAAATGTTGCATGTATATGCTAGAAAAAGCGCATTAAGGACAACACTATAGAATCGCTGAATTAATCCATTCGAGAAATATGTAGAATGAAGAAGAAATTTATAGAATAGAGGTGTTCGCGTGCGTTACCGATGCGCTAATTATGCGGCTTGAACGAGCGCGAGAAGGACAGACTCTGAGATATGAAGTATAATCATTTGGTGACTGAAAGCGATACCAACTACTAAGGCACGATAAGACGCAAAAGATGCTGTTTCCGTAACGCAACCCACCTTGACGCTAGAGCGTTTTTAGCTACAAGTGTAATGTGGAGTGGTGCTGAGACATTGATGGTGAATGATTGGAAGTGATAACAAGTCATAAAGACAGGTAAGGCGCGGTAGAAGTCGAGTGTCACGAAACTCATAGCGCGTGGTCCAACAACGATAAAATGCTGCCTATTAGACATCATGTGGGAGGTGGGACGCGAATGTTTGGTGGGAATAGTGGCAAATATATTATAGATTAGGACTGATATGGTACGCCGAAGCACAAGTCAGAGTCAACCCTGCGTTGCGCAGTTCGCAACGGCACGTTGAGAGATCCTCAACGCACGCTGTATGGGCGGAGACACAGACGGCTCGAGCATGCGAGTGTGAATGTTCGCGCGAGAGAACGTGTCTAATCGGGCGAAACTGCGCAACGTGGCCGTTGAGAACTGCGCAACGCAGGGTTGACTCTGGCGCAAGTGTAGATTCATGCGAAAGGCTCAGCAAAGATGAGCTGCTGTCTCTTAGAGACTTTAAGGAGAGTGGGATGGGTACATACTTGGCGGGCGGCACATTTTGTTGAATTCGCGCTGTCGTTGTCAACAACGACATATGTATATTCAACCGTGGCTTTCAGAAGTGCTCGTTGCTTGTGGGAATGCAACAGTCATTTGTGCTCCTATTTCAAGTCACCGGGATAAGGAAGAGGACTAAATTACTATTCCGACGTTCAAGGCGTGGTGGTTGCTTACAAAGATGTGATATGTTTAGGACAATGATACTTCATCAGAGCAGTGATGGGTGATGTTTACAACTAATGGTGATAGGAAGGCAGGGATGGCAGAGTGGTTAGGAGTGTAGAAAGAAGGCCGCCCCCTGAAATGGGACTTCGGACTAGGGTCGCTCACTGGTAAGTCCATAGAGGTTGCTGATCTAGCAACACCTAGGAACATCAAAGTTCTATATCCGCCCAGGCATTGATCGAAGACCTCCTATGGACTGACGTTGAGCTGTCATCGAGAGCAGGACCTGCACAATTTTGACAGCTCAAGATCAAGGAAGTACTATTCATGTCAGAGAAGCGAAGTACCGTTTGCTGAGCACTTGATCGGACGATGGAGCTCGAAGACTGCACAATGGTATTCGAGCGAGAAGACACGGCCACATGGTCCCTCCTATACGTTTTGCAGAATCTATGGGATAGAGAAGCAGCGCACGTGATCCTGTGTCCCTCAAAAGAATCCTTCTCGCAAGAATTGTGATTCTACCTCATCCATTCAATTCACTGGCTTGAGACCCGACCTGCATCGTCCACGATAAGAGCGAAAAGGAAAAAACTGCATTCGTTTTGATAGAAAATTTGAATCGCGTCGAAGCACCGCACGAAATCTGTCACAAATGCTGGCGACGGGAATGCTTCCACTTGGTTCTTGGAGTGCCGTCACTAGAAACTCTTTCTGGCCTTTTGACTTATTGCATTCACATCTCACACTTCTACTGCATCCTATTCTATCGATCGATTTGTCTCTACTCTCCAAAATCGCGCGCTTTAACCCGATTCTTTCATTGCGTCGCCTGATACGTAGCCGCCCCAAGGCGGACTTCTTTCCATGCCCGCCTTTGGCTCCGCCCTTACCTTCGATTGTCCATAGAGTGTGGTTTTTGTAAGTTTGTTTCTCTTCGGAAACCGAATCTTCATGCGTGAAACTTTGTGTGTTGTTCTAGTGATCACAACTGACATATGCTTGTTGAAAATCATTATGATTTTCCCGGGAAAGATTCCTTTAAAATGGCCCTACACTGGACAGCTAAGGCCCAAGACAGCGAGTAACGGAAAAGAACTAGAGACCCGCGCAAGGCCAGGCTGATCGACAGGTCGTTTGAGCATCTAAGCTATAGTATCTAAGTATGAAGCGACTCTTGAGAGTGGAATCGCATCCAAGTTAGAAATTGTGGTTGCCTTCTGATGGTTTCTAGATTGCGATAATTCAGGTTTCCATAGCAATGGTCTTTTTTCGCATTCAAACGTTCGGAAGGAGCAAGTAGATGTAGTGGCTCCTATTCTGAATCGAAGAGTTGGCCTATCCCTACTATACATAATTCGCTAAGTATGTCTGTCTGTGTGTGTGTCTGTGTGTACGTACGTCCGTCTGTCACGAAATTCATAGCGCGCTTCGCTGCAGGCATGGAGCGCTGTATTTTGAGTATGATGTAGGGGGTGGGACGGAACATATTTGGTGGGGTTCAGAAAGTGATACTGATAAGATCTGATAAGAGGCGCTGAAACGCAAATTTCACGAAATTCATAGCGCGCGTCCCAGCAGCAGTGGGGCGTTGGTTCCAAGAAGTGATGTACAGGACGGGAACATGTTCGGTGAGGTACAGGAAGGTGATAAGGGCCGATAATTACGTGGGAACATATAGATCGCTTAAAACCGTGGTTCTAGATAACGCATTTCACTTCAGTATCATCTCATTGCGTTGTTGTCATCAACATAAAATACCGTTCGACCGCTATATTCCCAAAATCCCTAAGAATGTATGATGGATGTTTAGCGATATACGATAATGGGTATTTCTATTGCAAAATCATTGGCATCAATATTATTCGACCGCTAAATCATCCTGATATCCAATAAATGGTGGTTGTTTACACACGCCGCTTTAGCTCCGCACGCATATCATATGGTTGGTTAGGTCCCGTTCATACTTTGAGAATTCGGCGAAGATGCGAAGATGCGATGATGCGACCAAGCGATTCTATCAAATGAAGTGAGTGCATATCGATTGACTCGACTCCGCCCTATAGCGTCACATGCGAGAGCGCGTCTGGATTTCAGCGATCGCGCGAGGCGAAGATGCGAAGGGGCGACCAGCGTGGAAGGATAAGATACGCGTCGACAGATAAGATGCAAGTCTATGAATGAATCACTGATCTTTCTTTGTTTCGCTGCTACCACTGTTATTACTCTTTTCTTCTACTGTCTATTACTTTTCAAGATCTATTTATTGACATGTCGCCGTTAAAGTATTCTATTTTCGATAATCTTCTCAATCTGCGTTGTTTTCCCTCGGAATTCTTTAACCCATTCGTGACAATGTCAGCCACCGGTGGCTGACAAAGCTCTCACTCGGGACAATGGTATTACTGTGGCTGCAGGGCTTGAAATGGAATTTGGAAAGTTTTCTTCCATGAAAAGAATCTTCATACCCTCGCTCATCTACGCCAGCCCTGGGCAGAGGAAATCTCCCTCAAATTTTATTGAAGAAAAATCTCTGACGCTGCTGCTATTGCGCAATCCCGCGCGGTCGCGAATGGGTTAAACATCAATAACGGTTCATTGATCGATTCCTGAAGCGTCGCGGCGCGTGCGTCTCTTGTGCGAACGTGCTACCAATCGCTTCTTCGCATCTTCGCCGAATTCTCAAACTATGAACAGGCCCTTAAGAATGGGCATTCTGTAGAAGGCCAGCTAACGCATTTCACGAAGCAAGTTATTGTTTAGCGGCGGAACCTAACGCTCCGCCGGCTGGCCAGCTTTACGGAGCCCTTCCGTGTCATGCACGCGGTAGTGTGCGGAGCTAAACTGGTAGCAGATATATTGCATTTCAAAGTTACGCACTCATAAGGACTCAAATCTTCTGACCATTCAATAGTCACCCGACAACTACGCCAAACAGTGGTGTTTTGCTTTTCTATATATCCATTTTTATGGGTTTAGAGCCACATGAGCCAATTCTCATAACAAACCCTTTTGACACGCAACTGATTTGATAGGCAAGTGACAAGACTGTTAATGATAGATAATGACCAACGTCAGACGAGAATAACAACTTCCAACAAACTTACTTGTCAACGCACTGCGATCAGTACCACTCAAGTTTTAGGTGCACTGCTGTTCGAGCATTTCTCTGCTGTTTCCTCGTATGATGAAACTTCTGCATTTTAGGCTATATCCGAGTTCAAGGCGGTATTAGCGATCCTCGCGACGGCACGCGCCTTGCGTGTGGCCGCGTGCATGTCTTTAGCACCGTATGACATCAATGCGGAAAGTAAAGTGCAGAAAAGGTCTAGCTCTCGAGTTCTAGGCCGTTCTTTCTGGTTTTTTCTTCATTAAGGCAGAAGTGGTCGGTAACTTATTGAAAGTGTCAACAGGGGCTGAAAGGCTGAAAGTAGGGCTTGTCAAGGTGGAGCTCACGATAAAAAGGTGGCCCAGAAATCAAGATAGAAGTTAGTAGTGCAAGGGTAAAATATGATAAACGTCCCAATACCACAGGAATGGTACAGCTTCTCTGTCCACTGGTTTTCGCATCAATACGGCTATACTACTCTTCAATACTGACGATTAAAGCCTAATGGCGATATTAACCGGGCGTACGCAGAGGCGAGAGGCACTAGAACGGCCATGATAGGCCGCAGTACGCTCTTCGATGCAGAACGTACATCGTCCCACACCTTCATGAGCTCGCCCGCCTGCCTTTGAACTAGGTATGTTCAAATTTTTCCACCTCTTAGCTTATCGCCGAGTCCTCATTAATTACCCGACTTGTCAGCTCTAAACAATGCTTCACTCCGCATCTGACTCTGGTTATTGATAAACAATCATCATTGGTTAGAAGTCCAGATAATTTAGCGGTTCATATAATTTGCTTAAGGATGTTAGATTGTGATTAAACACCTTCATACACTCATCACTTAACAGTCGGACTAACTGCTTGTGTAGAAGGTTCAGTCGCACAAAATTGCCGCTAACTCTATCACTGCCCTTGTCGGTCATTATCACTTTTAATCACCCATCAACAACATCTCATCACAATGGCTATTTGATGCGGAGAGTGCTGCATGACAACTGGAAGAAGCGGGGAAGATCCGAGAAACTTGCGTTCAGTGGCCATTTGTCAGCTCGTCGGTCGTTATCGTTTCTTCTGCCCACAGTCATGTCTCTAAGTGACCCTCTGTCAGAGGTTCTATAACCCTTGATCACCTACCATCTCTGTGCCCACATGGCTAATAAAAGCCAACGTTCCAATATGCTGCGAATCGCGCCGTGAGTGCCATGACATAAGCAGACGCACTAACGCACAGAGATAACGCTTTATATATAGTCAGAATATGTGCTATATGTAGTGATGCCGCTCTTCTCATGGAGTATGCAAACATTACGAACATTGACTTACTATTTACATTGTTGATGTTGAGCACACGTCGTATAATAAACATCTCCAAAGCCCGCTGGGTTGATGGAATGAACCCTACTTCTCGATCGTTCACCAGAAGGGAAACACGAAACTGTTATCATGATATGCCTTTCACGATGGATCTTGTCCTTCTGTGAACCCCCGTAGAATGTCTGCTAGTGTATACTCGACCAGATTAGTCCCCCGTCAACCGCCGGGACCTTCCTTTCCTGCGCAAGCTTTCTATCCTCCGCTATGGTCCCTTCCTCCTGTGACACCAACACCTCTGGAAGTGACGCGTATGCAACACAATGGTGTTTCATACAGTAGAAGGGACACAATCATGATATGACGGTAGATTTTTCGCTTCCCTTCCTCATCCTCCCTTCCTCTCTCCACTGCCCTCCAGCTGCCACTGCAGCACCATGTGGAATGAACGGAAGTGTGCTAAGCAGGTGTTTATATAGCCCTAAGAGTGTTATCACAACTATCCTGCTACAAAACATTGATATCTCAAATCCTGTAAGCTACCCGATTTGTTAGCGGTTTGTTTATCCCATGAGCTTCCTTCTCACTCACTTCATTTTGCGGACGGACACACACACATACATACATACACACACACACACACACACACACATACAGATACACAAACCGACACACAAAGTTAGCGCTTTATAAAATAGAAGGATATCCGATAGTTGGGGTAGGTGTGGCACCGGAAGTGACGTGCACTTGATAGAAGCTACGTGGATAAGCTGCTTCCAACATACATCGCTGGATATCAGCAAAGCATGCTGGCAACAGCTTATCCACGCAACTTCTATCAAGTGCACGTCACTTCCGGTGCCACACCTACCCCAACTTTCGGATATCGACTGTATTTGCGCGTGTTGTTAGTGTGCGTGAGCGCGAGGTCGTTAAAGAGAAGCTCCTTGGTCGGTAAATATCGCATGAAGAATGTCAAAAGTAGTGTATGCTGACGTTAGGAATGAAGAGATTCTGTAAAATAAATATCTCCTTCGCTAGGAGGAGAGTAATGCGTAGCTGCTACACTTCAATAGAACCATACACAAAAGTCTAAAAAGAGACTTGAAAAGGTTAAGTACAGTACTCGCCGTTTGAAATCGAAAATTCACGCGAATAACGCGAATCCTCGTTAATTTCGTGAATTCGTTATAACTCGGTTCAAAATTGAGCTTTCGAGAATCCGAAGATATCTTTGAATTCAGCTCGTCGGACACTATAAGAATGTGCTTTGATACTTTGGAAAAGCTCCATATAGGATTGCGCCATGCACTCGATTTTCTCAAAAAGTAGTTGCTCGCATGTGATGTGTATATAATCCCGCTTATGCGGGCTGACCGCTACACACAGAGAAGGGCCTCAAAACTTACCCCAGAATGCGCCACGTACTCAATCTCATCCACTACATTGTGAGATTAGATGAATGTTATTTTCCGAATTCTTAGATCTTCATTTCGTTTTTAAGCGCTTACTGGCTTTACGTGTTCCCTCTGCTCTCAATATCCCATCCTCTGTATATATCAAGTGGAATCTTTGAACAGTTCTCAGCAGGCATAGTGGGCCTATTATGTGACATTTTCCATTTTCAGAGGAGATGTTTTGCAGAAAGCTGTGAAGATAGCGAACAATTTCCTTCACTGTCGTAGACTACGGTCACTTGTCTGTAGGAATTATGTGGAAAACTCGGTCGCAAGTGAGCGTTCCTTCCGTGGTGTGGCCCCAAACATGCCTCCTCGTCATGCCCTTGTGGAAAGTTCAGATTTTTTGCATTTCCAGATGAACTCGCAGACCTGAAATGTGCCCCGTTAGCTTCCCCGTGAAAAATGCTATCGAATGATATGCATTACTTCCCCCAGTTGAAACTTTGGTTTTTCACCGTTTTCAGCCTTCCCCTATTGCCGGATTGGGCACTATCCCACGATTACTGCCCCAAAATCTCAAAGTTTCATTTTTCGTCGAAACTTTGTCTATTGGGGTAATTCGATGCCCTGATTACGAATATGACATTCATTTTTGATGCTGGTGTCATTTGGCGCGCCGTTTGGCGCCAATTTGGCGCCACGGCTGTTTTCACCAAATCTGCTGAAACTTCGTCATTTTGGGGTTATTTGGGGTCCCGATCACGAATATAACATCCAGTCTTGACGCCGGCGCCATGTGGTGTCACAAACAACACTTCACAGTCAGAGCGTAGTCTTAGGCACCTTTCTCAGAGCGCTGACTGTCAGACCGTGGGAAAGGTCGTCGAATCAGGCTTTCCTATGATAGGAAGGAGCCAGACCGTGGAAAACAGTGAGCTAAGCCAGAAGCATATTTCATGTTTTCACTGGAGATGCCTGTATGCGTTGGCAGAGCAGCAATTCGACTGTAAGCTCTCCAGCTGTCACTGAGGATGGTAGTACCGGGCTCGATGTACTACTTCATGATGAGCCGCAGTAGAGTTGAAACGTCTTTCCTTCGGACCATCCGAAGGAGTCCACTTCCTCTTTCAATGCCTCCAAACAGCCACTTGTGCCTGCGTACCCAACGTCGGCGGTTGTATTTGCGTTTGATAACCAGTGTTTCGTCAATTTCCATCTCGCACCCGAACCTTCCGATGATCGGCGGGTTCCTCCTGAAGTGCCCCACACATTCGTCGCGGAAGAACCGCTCCCACTGAATTGAACTGGTGTGGCCGACGTTGAGCTCGTATTCCTTGTCCTTCACCTTGCCCATGTCGCGCAGCCAGAAATAGGGCAGTGCGAACACCGTGGACTCAGGAAAGTTACAGTTCTCGAAAAAGGAATCCTTTCGGGCATGAACGTAGACCCTGGTCTCGTTCGACGGTCCAGTGCGGCACGCTCGACGATTGCAAATCCAGCCGTTGTGCCGTTCGTCGTTGATCAGGCTCATGGATCGTTGACATGAATGGCATAGTGGCACAGACATCAACCCCATGGATCGCAACCAGTAAGTGCAGATTATTCAACTTGAGCGTCTCGTACACGTCCTTCAAGGCTAAGCCCAGTAGCTCTCATTGACGATTGTGTCGCTAAAGAGTAGCAAGAGCCATCGTTATTCTCCGTTGTCGAAAACGTGAAACATGCTTCTGGCTCCTTCCTGTCGTGGGAAAGTCTGATTCGACGACCTTTCCCACGGTCTGGCTCCTTCCTGTCGTGGGAAAGTCTCCGATTCGATGACCTTTTCCACGGTCTGACAGTCGGCGCTCTGAGAAAGGTGCCTAAGAGTACGCTCTGACTGTGAAGTGTTGTTTGTGACACCACATGGCGCGTTTGGGGCCACACCACGGAAGGAACGCTCACTTGCGACCGAGTTTTCCACATAATTCCTACAGACAAGTGACCATAGTCTACGACAGTGAAGGAAATTCTTCGCTTCCTTTACAGCTTTCTACAAAACATTCCTCTAAAAATGGGACTTGTCACGTAATAGGGGGC
>MU868886.1:62535-75355 GCA_036418205.1 Ostertagia ostertagi | reverse complement strand
CCCATTTTTAGAGGAATGTTTTGTAGAAAGCTGTGAAGGAAGCGAAGAATTTCCTTCACTGTCGTAGACTATGGTCACTTGTCTGTAGGAATTATGTGGAAAACTCGGTCGCAAGTGAGCGTTCCTTCCGTGGTGTGGCCCCAAACATGCCTCCTCGTCATGCCCTTGTGGAATGTTCAGATTTTTTGCATTTCCAGATGAACTCGCAGACCTGAAATGTGCCCCGTTAGCTTCCCCGTGAAAAATGCTATCGAATGATATGCATTACTTCCCCAGTTGAAACTTTGGTTTTTCACCGTTTTCAGCCTTCCCCTATTGCCGGATTGGGCCCACGATTACTGCCCCAAAATCTCAAAGTTTCATTTTTCGTCGAAACTTTGTCTATTGGGGTAATTCGATGCCCTGATTACGAATATGACATTCATTTTTGATGCTGGTGTCATTTGGCGCCATTTGGCGCCAATTTGGCGCCACGGCTGTTTTCACCAAATCTGCTGAAACTTCGTCATTTGGGGTTATTTGGGGTCCTGATTACGAAAACGACACCCGTTTTTAGCGCTGGCGCCATTTGGCGCCACAGCTGTTTTCACCAAATCTGCTGAAACTTCGTCATTTGGGGTTATTTGGGGTCCTGATTACGAAAACGACACCCGTTTTAGCGCTGGCGCTGGCGCCATTTGGCGCCGTTTGGCGCCAATTTGGCCACGGCTGTTTCCACCAAATCCGCTGAAAACGTGTGTATAGGGGTTATTTGGGGTCCTGATCACGAATATAACATCCAGTCTTGACGCCGGCGCCATGTGGTGTCACAAACAACACTTCACAGTCAGAGCGTACTCTTAGGCACCTTTCTCAGAGCGCCGACTGTCAGACCGTGGAAAAGGTCATCGAATCGGAGACTTTCCCACGACAGGAAGGAGCCAGACCGTGGAAAACTGTGAGCTAAGCCAGAAGCATATTTCACGTTTTCACTGGAGATGCCTGTATGCGTTGGGCAGAGCAGCAATTCGACTGTAAGCTCTCCAGCTGTCACTGAGGATGGTAGTACCGGGCTCGATGTACTACTTCATGATGAGCCGCAGTAGAGTTGAAACGTCTTTCCTTCGGACCATCCGAAGGAGTCCACTTCCTCTTTCAATGCCTCCAAACAGCCACTTGTGCCTGCGTACCCAACGTCGGCGGTTGTATTTGCGTTTGATAACCAGTGTTTCGTCAATTTCCATCTCGCACCCGAACCTTCCGATGATCGGCGGGTTCCTCCTGAAGTGCCCCACACATCGTCGCGGAAGAACCGCTCCCACTGAATTGAACTGGTGTGGCCGACATTGAGCTCGTATTCCTTGTCCTTCACCTTGCCCATGTCGCGCAGCCAGAAATAGGGCAGTGCGAACACCGTGGACTCAGGAAAGTTACAGTTCTCGAAAAAGGAATCCTTTCGGGCATGAACGTAGACCCTGGTCTCGTTCGACGGTCCAGTGCGGCACGCTCGACGATTGCAAATCCAGCCGTTGTGCCGTTCGTCGTTGATCAGGCTCATGGATCGTTGACATGAATGGCATAGTGGCACAGACATCAACCCCATGGATCGCAACCAGTAAGTGCAGATTATTCAACTTGAGCGTCTCGTACACGTCCTTCAAGGCTAAGCCCAGTAGCTCTCATTGACGATTGTGTCGCTAAAGAGTAGCAAGAGCCATTCTCCGTGTCCTATTGTCGAAAAGGTGAAGTATGCTTCTGGCTTAGCTCAGGTTTTCCACGGTCTGGCTCCTTCCTGTCGTGGGAAAGTATCCGATTCGATGACTTTTTCCACGTTTCAGCAGATATTGAGAGAAAAAAGCCTGTGGCGCCAAGTTGGGGCCAAACTAGGGGGTGCAATATCCATTCATATCAAGGAAATTCCTTGTTTAGAAGTCTTACCTCGGCGCACACAAATATCCTCAGATAGCACGCCTAGGAGACTTCGCTTGTCGGGCGCATTAAGAACGGATGTTTGATGGTGGCAGGAAGATCGGTTCCTTCATTCTCGGGTTCGCATAATAACTGTAAGCTCGATTATCACAATCACAAAACGGGGTCATGTGGTCCAATTAGTTACCTTCATGTATCCCGCTCAATAAAAGATATGTTTCTTCGAAGGTATTGTAGAGATAATTGCATTGGATATCCAAAACAGTAGCTGTTACGGCTTTTGTCTTTGCGTACAATGTTTTCGCTCGGACATCAGGCTGTCGCCAGTGAACGGGGAACATCTCTTTTCAGGCAGAACGAAGACCTGATACGGTTTAGGCAGGAGCAACTCGGAGATAGGCGAACAGTTTCGGATAACACTGATGCAGAGATCTTGGTTTCCTCCTCCTCGGAAACTAAAGGCAACTCCTTTTTTGGATCCAGATGCTGTTGGGCGTCTGTATGAGAGAGGGAGCTGCTTATGTTCTTCAGGACTTAGCGATTACGTACCACGTATGCTTGTCGCGTGTTTCTTGGGAGTGTCCTCTGCTCGTCTTATAATGCACTCAAACGGCATCATAGCTACGGTAAAGGCTGCTGTAAAGCGATGAACCAAAAAATTCAATGTGGGGAAAGTAATGCATTGATCATCCACTTGATTAGAGCTCTGCTTACCTTCTCGCTGTGAGGATCCTGCAAAGGATGTGAGGAATTCGGGAGAGCAATAAAAGAATCTCTATAAGAAAAGTGATGCTTCAGTTTTCAGTTTTTCTTTAGACTGAACACTTTCAAATGTGTTGTATCAGATGTTCTGGTGGTTAGATGATAGTGGCAAGAAATTCTCTTATCCCGCGTCTGTTTCACTGCACTAATGAGTGCGCACGGTCTGAAAGAGAAACCCAAACATTTCATCGAATCCGAGAGTGGAACTTATTTTGCCCGCTGAGCTTGGGCGCTGGCAGAGTTTGCAGAATAGGAAACGGATTGGCTATTTCGGAATCGCAGCCACACACGGGATTATTCAGAGAGCTGTGATACGAAGGTTCACCTGTGCTCAGGATTACGTGTGCTTTGGAAAGAATTGCATCGCTACACAGTAATGCGGAACGTGTAATGTCTAGAAGGAAGGAACTTCTGATCCATAATCATGTGTCCTTACGAACAAGGGACAGAAATTTCTTCCGCTTCCTTTACAGCTTTCTGCAAACCATTAACTCCTCATCCCAGAAAGTAGGTGAGATGGAAAATGTCACATGCTCCAAATATGCCTATAGCTTGTTTGGGAAGTGTTTTCAATAAGATTGCCGAGGAGTGAAATCACAAAGCGTGATCGGAGGGATATTTGAGAGGCCTCAGCAAAAAGTAAAACTCTAACGCTTTTAACAAAGCATGAATACTCGCAGATTATTATAGTTATGCTCGCAAGGAAAAGAGATCAGGCATCTCAACTTCACACAACTCGTGAATCGTGAATTGTATGCTGCTATAGTAAGTCCGACGTTGCGAGCCATATTTCTTCATGTGCTCAAAGCTTTTCAGACGAGGCAATTGCTTCTGTGTGTTGAGGCGGCGAGTTCCGCCTTCACCACATCATCTGAGAAAAGCACCAATTTGGATTCTGAGAGTACGGTAGTCTATCATCGTAGCGCTGGTTATAAGGTCTTATATAGTTATCACTCGAGGCAGTCTTTATCAGACTCGCGGCACCGCGAATAGCGCGGTGTGCAATGCCGCCAGACTTTCTGTTGAATAAAGCATCTGTGGCGCGAGGGCAGCAATCGTGCCGTAGGGCAAACCTCTCGACCGGGCACGTACAAGTTAAATCTTCTTGTGGAAAAAATTGATTATGCTAGTTCTTGGTTAACCACTTGTGTATGTGAAATGCGCGCGTGTCTGGCAGCTACAGAAAATGCTGAAGCCCAAGATTGTACATGTTCAGTCTAGTAACGATACTAACACCTCATTGTGCAGTAATAAATCAATGTAAGTTTCGACACAGGACTCGCATATCTCGTCTCTCCAGACCAATAAGCTACGAAAGTTCGGAAAAATCTATAAGATACTGGCACATCTCTAATTATTCATCGTTTCTACAGAAAGCAATCCATTCAGGAAATTTGATTTGTTAAAAGTTTGTTGTTGGGGCTCGAGCCGAGGACGATGAACTGGGTGATCTCTTAAGTACTCACTGGTAATGTGACGATCGATATGGAGTTAATAATTGAGCTTTATCTGTCAAATGATGTTTTTTGACTTATCTCCATCAGTGATGGACACAATATACGTTCCTACCTCGCTCCTTATAGGCTGTGTATCCTGCGAAATCTAGTGCTTGATCGCTAGGCTTCTTAAATAACATTGTTACTTTTACAATACCCTAATCAACATTTCTACTGCAGATGCTCACACCCGCTCACTGCTGTCTTGTGCGCGAACGCGATGTATGTTAAATATGCTCAAGTGAAAAATCTCGCGTCACTAAACGCATCTTTATCTTAGCTCCCGTTAAAGAATCTCGCTCACGTCAGTGAATCACGGTTCGGTTCCTCTCCAATATATTTCCTCGACTTCCCACTGCAACGCTTATTTAGCATACTTCAAAAAACATCAGCTCTAGTGAATTTGCTGCCGTTCGCGCGCTTGCTTATATCGAATTCTCGTCGGTGATCACTACACAACCAATCAGTATAAACTCAGAGACCGTTGATTAGAGAAGCAAGTCGAAATATGGGGTGGAGGCTGTATGAACATGCGAGCATCTAGCTGTTTTTTGTATGATAAAACGACGCAGCGCTTGCACTCGCGTCAACGCGCTATATACTATATGGTAGGCTTGTTCTGAATAGAGCCACTATGTATGATAAAGTAGTTGTACGAGCAACGCAGCTGGAGGATTCAAGCATATTCATTAATTCAGGATTCGACGAATAGGCTCCTCAAAATTTCAATCTGCGCTGCGGATTCGCCTCATGAAATGCTTGAATTGCTTCAGACTAATCTGATCCAAGAGCAATAATAAAACTGAGATGAGACGACAGCTGTTAATTCCTACCAAGATCAATGGTCGCGGCTAAACTGTTACAGTCCATTGTTTTAGTGATTGTATCTCTCTCTCAGTTTCAAACGGCGAGATACGGTTCGATCTAATGCTCCTAACTCAGAGTGAACGGTTTCATAGCTAGTGCCGGGGTAGAGGCTGAGAATTAATTGTATCCATCGTGGCCTTTTCTATGACTCAGACATAGCTCAATTAGCCGGAGACGCTTTTGTTTTAATTGTAGTTCAATACAGAGAATCTTCGCGTGCGACGTTTTTCGGGAGGAGGGGGGAGGGAAATATTGAAAATAGCAGAGCACGCTAGTGGACTGTGTGTGGGAAAAATTTGATAAATAAAAAATGGGCATATAAATTGCACAAGGATACATCACAGATATTTGACGATTTATTTAAAAGTTCCGTTACAATTGTACATATAACTATAGAACTGTTGATTTGGTACCGCACTTGACTATAGCATGCTCAATGAGAATTGACATCTCTTTAGCTGTTGAAGCGAATTCCTTCAATTGAAGTTGGCTTTAGTACCGACAATAGCTTGTGCATGCTCGACTTCACGTTTTCGCCCAGTGCCACCGGCACCGGCTGCTGCAGTGCCACCGGCACCGGCTCCTCCAGTGCCACCGGCACCGGCTCCTCCAGTGCCACCGGCACCGGCTCCTGCAGTGCCAGCTGCCCCTCCTCCAGCGCCAGCTGTCCCGGAATTCGGAGCGCAGGCCTGTAACAGAATACAATGTTATGTTATCATGCCGGGAATTCTTTTTCTAACAACAAAATTTTCAAGTGTCATAGTTTGTTCCAACTGTTCATGAATTTTATATCCTCATATGTTCACAATCTGTGGCCCTAAATTATCATTAGCACACTTACCAGCGAGGTCGCGATGACACTGAGAATAATTAGCAAATGAACCATGGCGATTTGTTACGCAGCGACACGGTCAATAATTCGTTTCACTAGGTAGATAAATGTTAGTCAAAGCCAATGATCAGATTATGATTTAAACAGCGCGAGTACTTTCTCAAAATACAATATGTAAAATACAATACGAAATCCTATTAGCTCCAATCTTAATTTTGCCTCACCAATATCGTTGCGGTCGCAACTTCAAACGTTAGGTTTTGAAACCAGGGGAGTTTCTGAGTCCAAGAAACACTGTACGAAAAGAAGATCATTCCGTTTTCTCCACAGATCTTCAAAAGAATCTGCTAACAAAGACGTCTTCACGATGAACGGCCCTTCTCATTTTTCATTGCTTTAGAAATAATAAAGCATAAGGATATTATGAAACTTTTCTAAAGGTAATTTCGCCATTGATTCGTATAGGAACGAGTTTACATGGGTCGCAGTGATTACTGGTATGAATGGACCTCTGTGAGAGCAAACAAGTAGTACTGTTGGAGGTCGGCTGGTCGGCCGGTATTTATGCTCACCATTGCGGTTCAGATTTCAGGAACAATGCCTCTGTGACGCTTTTCGCAGGTGTTTTCGTGACCAAATATATTAGCGAAGCAATTAGCTAACGTTGGTACACAAAATGATTTTGTTTACCAACGTTTCAGAGAAAAAAATGGAATAAAGTTTTTATGGAATATCATGAAATATTCTCCGGAATGGTGGTTGCGGAATTTCATTATCCATGATGGCTTTCTTGGTAGTGTCCACACATTGTTGCGACACTGTTGTGAAGATGAGTTTGGATTTGAATTGCAGCAATGAGGGAATTCAATCGACCTCTCACTTCAGCCGGTTAGAAAATTTCAGTGCATACCAAAGCTGGCACTTCCCATTATAATGGGTCTCCCAATTCCTGTTCGAGTTCCTATTGAATTCGAACTCCTCCTGTTTAGGATCGCTTAATTGCGGAATAAGATGACACATTAAAAATGCATGGGGTGCAGTGACATGGTCTCATCAGGAGAGCAATCCCGCAGAAAGTTACTTAATTGTTATTAGATGATGAGATGAAAAAAGGATTTTGCTTCATTATCTTCACGTAGGTCAGTATCCGCTGTTGCAAGGAGGACAGTGGACAGAACCGCTTGAAACATCTCGCACATCTCCAAATGCACGTCCAACCTCATTTTGCATTCCCGACTCGCAACTTTCTGAGTATGACGGCGTGGACCAAGATGCTGCATCCACCGTATAGATTTAGCATTGCTCCATCGGATTATTGCCTCCACGGGCTCTCAAATAGCAGCTGCGAGAGAAAAATGTAAAAGGTACAATCACGCAAAAGCCGAATTCTCCAAATTCTCCAAGCCCCAGCTTCAATCATTCTGGGAGGCAATATCCAACCATTTTCAGTAAGAACATGCGTATCACTGTCCATGCGGTGGTACAGTGTTGATCAGTTGTTGCTTGGGAGAGTGAAACCTGAATAAACTAAAGTGTTAAATGCGGACAAGATTTATAGGTTGAGCCAATATTTCTTATCGATCCTCTTGCGATTTTCGGATAATCCCGAAATTCACTCGCCACTCAACAGTTGCCCATTTTCGAAAATTCCAATTTATCACGTCCATGTAAAGAGGGGCGGAAGTGGTGTAGTGGCAAGTGGCGCGCTTACCACGCGAGCGGTCCGGGGATCAAATCCTGGGTCGTGAGTCGCCCGGGCCAACCAAGCCTTCCATCCCTCCGGGGTCGGTTAATTGGTACCAGACTTGTCTGGGAGGATAAAAACACTGACTTGTACATCGGCTGGCCCCCGCAAGTCATTGTATAGGCCACATCGCATTCAAACGCCACTACGAATGTACAAATGGAAGTAGAATGCGTGCCGCATCCCAAAAAGGGATTGATCAACGGCAAATGCTTTATCCTTTATCCTTTATGTAAAGAGGACTGCATAGAAACCTGAGTGAAAAAATGAAGCATTTGTTTATCCATGAAATAATCCTCAAAAAGCGTCACAAAGGCACTGTTCCTACCCTTTGAATCGCAATGTCGCGAGCATAAATAACGGCCGACCTGCCCACCTCCAACAGTGCTACTTGTTTACTCTCATAGAGATTCAGTTACATTAGTAACCACTCTGCGGCCCCCTAGCTTTACGAGTCGGTAGCAAAATTTCCTGTGAGAAGAGTTTATGATAACCATTGCGCTTTATTATTTCCGAAGCAATATAATGGCGAATCAAAAGAGCCGTTTGTCATGAAGATGTCTTTGTTAGCAGATTCTTTCAAAGTCCTGTGAAGAAAACGAAATGAATATTTTTTTATTCAGCGTTCACTAGACTAGAAAACTCTTACTGGTTTGAGAAGCTAAACTTTGAAATTGCGCCCACAGCGATATTGGTGAGGCAAATTTTAGACTGGTGCTGTTAGGATTACGTATAAGAAAGTACTTGCTGTTGTTTGAACCTATAATCTTATCACTGAATTCTTAGAGGTTTGACTAACTTTCATCCACCTAGTGAAAAGAATTATTGACCGTGTCGCTGCGTAACAAATCGCCATGGTTCATTTGGTAATTATTCTCAGTGTCATCGCGACCTCGCTGGTAAGTGTGCTAATAATGATAATTTAGGGCCACAGATTGTGAACATATGAGGATATAAAATTCATGAACAGTTGGAACAAACTATGACACTTGAAAATTTTGTTAGAAAAAGAATTTCCGGCAGAAACTCCCCTGGTTTCAAAACCCAACGTTTGAAGTTGCGACCGCAACGATATTGGTGAGGCAAAATTAAGATTGGAGCTAATAGGATTTCGTATTGTATTTTACATATTGTATTTTGAGAAAGTACTCGCGCTGTTTAAATCATAATCTGATCATTGGCTTTGACTAATAATTATCTACCTAGTGAAACGAATTATTGACCGTGTCGCTGCGAAACAAAACGCCATGGTTCATTTGCGTAATTATTCTCAGTGTCATCGCAACCTCGCTGGTAAGTGTGCTATATGATAATTTAGGGCCACAGATTGTGAACATATGAGGATATAAAATTCATGAACAGTTGGAACAAACTATGACACTTGAAAATTTTGTTAGAAAAAGAATTTCCCGGCATGATAACATAACATTGTATTCTGTTACAGGCCTGCGCTCCGAATTCCGGGACAGCTGGCGCTGGAGGAGGGGCAGCTGGCACTGCAGGAGCCGGTGCCGGTGGCACTGGAGGAGCCGGTGCCGGTGGCACTGGAGGAGCCGGTGCCGGTGGCACTGGAGGAGCCGGTGCCGGTGGCACTGGAGGAGCCGGTGCCGGTGGCACTGGAGGAGCCGGTGCCGGTGGCACTGGGCGAAAACGTGAAGTCGAGCATGCACAAGCTATTGTCGGTACTAAAGCCAACTTCAATTGAAGGAATTCGCTTCAACAGCTAAAGAGATGTCAATTCTCATTGAGCATGCTATAGTCAAGTGCGGTACCAAATCAACAGTTCTATAGTTATATGTACAATTGTAACGGAACTTTTAAATAAATCGTCAAATATCTGTGATGTATCCTTGTGCAATTTATATGCCCATTTTTTATTTATCAAATTTTTCCCACACACAGTCCACTAGCGTGCTCTGCTATTTTCAATATTTCACCCCTCCCCCCCCCGAAAAACGTCGCACGAAATTCTTTGGAATAATTATACTCATAGTACAATATAGAAAAAGAAAGGTCACTCCTCTACACATATAGAGCGAAATTACAGTACTCGCCGTTTGAAATCGAAAATTCACGCGAATAACGCGAATCCTCGTTAATTTCGTGAATTCGTTATAACTCGGTTCAAAATTGAGCTTTCGAGAATCCGAAGATATCTTTGAATTCAGCTCGTCGGACACTATAAGAATGTGCTTTGATACTTTGGAAAAGCTCCATATAGGATTGCGCCATGCACTCGATTTTCATCTCAAAAAGTAGTTGCTCGCATGTTATCCCTACTATATATAAAACGCTATGTCTGTCTGTTGTGTTGTGTGTGTGTGCGTGTGTCACGAAATTCATAGCACGCGTCGCAGCAGTCGTTAGGAGCTGATTTTTTGATATGATATAGGGGGTGGGACGGGAACATATTTGGTGGGGTCAGAAAGTGATAACGACTGATAAGAGCTGATAAGAGGCGCTAAACGCAAATTTCACGAAATTCATAGCGCGCGTCCCAGCAGCAGTGGGGCGTTGGTTCCTTGAAGTGATGTGCAGGGTGGGACGGGAACATGTTTGGTGGGGGACAGAAAGTGATAACGACTGATAAGAGCTGATAAGAGGCGCTAGAACGCAAATTTCACGAAATTCATAGCGCGCGTCCCAGCAGCAGTGGGGCGTTGGTTCCTTGAAGGGATGTACAGGGTGGGACAGAAACATGTTTGGTAGGGGACAGAAAGTGATAACGGCCAATAAGGACTGATAACAACGATATGTGTACGACTGTGGAGATAAGTCAAAAACACATTTGAAATAGCGCAATTCACTTCCATATCATTCTTCAGCAAAATTACCATTCGGCCGCTACACTCCCCCGAGTTCCAAAAAATGTCCGATGGATGTTTTAAGAAACATGATAATGAGTGCTGGGTATTTAGATTCCAACATGCGTAGTATTGAAGATTGTTCGACCGCTAAATTATTTTGACATTAGATGCATGGTGGTTGTTTACAGACATCACTTTAGCTCCGCACTCCACCGCGCGTATCAAGCGGACAGTCAGCTAACGCATTTCACGAAGAATTTTATTTCGTACCGGTGGAATTTGACCCTCCACCGACTGCCCAGTTTCACCGAAGCCTGCCATGCACGCGGTAGTGTGCGGAGCTAAAAACTGGTGAGTATATAATCCCGCTTATGCGGGCTGACCGCTACACACAGAGAAGGGCCTCAAAACTTACCCCAGAATGCGCCACGTACTCAATCTCATCCACTACATTGTGAGATTAGATGAATGTTATTTTCCGAATTCTTAGATCTTCATTTCGTTTTTAAGCGCTTACGTGTTCCCTCTGCTCTCAATATCCCATCCTCTGTATATCAAGTGGAATCTTTGAACAGTTCTCAGCAGGCATAGTGGGCCTATTATGTGACATTTTCCATTTTCAGAGGAGATGTTTTGCAGAAAGCTGTGAAGATAGCGAACAATTTCCTTCACTGTCGTAGACTATGGTCACTTGTCTGTAGGAATTATGTGGAAAACTCGGTCGCAAGTGAGCGTTCCTTCCGTGGTGTGGCCCCAAACATGCCTCCTCGTCATGCCCTTGTGGAAAGTTCAGATTTTTTGCATTTCCAGATGAACTCGCAGACCTGAAATGTGCCCCGTTAGCTTCCCCGAAAAATGCTATCGAATGATATGCATTACTTTCCCCAGTTGAAACTTTGGTTTTTCACCGTTTTCAGCCTTCCCCTATTGCCGGATTGGGCACTATCCCACGATTACTGCCCCAAAATCTCAAAGTTTCATTTTTCGTCGAAACTTTGTCTATTGGGGTAATTCGATGCCCTGATTACGAATATGACATTCATTTTTGATGCTGGTGTCATTTGGCGCCATTTGGCGCCAATTTGGCGCCACAGCTGTTTTCACCAAATCTGCTGAAACGTGGAAAAAGTCATCGAATCGGATACTTTCCCACGACAGGAAGGAGCCAGACCGTGGAAAACCTGAGCTAAGCCAGAAGCATATTTCACGTTTTCGACAACGGAGAATAACGATGGCTCTTGCTACTCTTTAGCGACACAATCGTCAATGAGAGCTACTGGGCTTAGCCTTGAAGGACGTGTACGAGACGCTCAAGTTGAATAATCTGCACTTACTGGTTGCGATCCATGGGGTTGATGTCTGTGCCACTATGCCATTCATGTCAACGATCCATGAGCCTGATCAACGACGAACGGCACAACGGCTGGATTTGCAATCGTCGAGCGTGCCGCACTGGACCGTCGAACGAGACCAGGGTCTACGTTCATGCCCGAAAGGATTCCTTTTTCGAGAACTGTAACTTTCCTGAGTCCACGGTGTTCGCACTGCCCTATTTCTGGCTGCGCGACATGGGCAAGGTGAAGGACAAGGAATACGAGCTCAACGTCGGCCACACCAGTTCAATTCAGTGGGAGCGGTTCTTCCGCGACGTATGTGTGGGGCACTTCAGGAGGAACCCGCCGATCATCGGAAGGTTCGGGTGCGAGATGGAAATTGACGAAACACTGGTTATCAAACGCAAATACAACCGCCGACGTTGGGTACGCAGGCACAAGTGGCTGTTTGGAGGCATTGAAAGAGGAAGTGGACTCCTTCGGATGGTCCGAAGGAAAGACGTTTCAACTCTACTGCGGCTCATCATGAAGTAGTACATCGAGCCACGGTACTACCATCCTCAGTGACAGCTGGAGAGCTTACAGTCGAATTGCTGCTCTGCCCAACGCATACAGGCATCTCCAGTGAAAACGTGAAATATGCTTCTGGCTTAGCTCACAGTTTTCCACGGTCTGGCTCCTTCCTGTCGTGGGAAAGTCTCCGATTCGATGACCTTTTCCACGGTCTGACAGTCGGCGCTCTGAGAAAGGTGCCTAAGAGTACGCTCTGACTGTGAAGTGTTGTTTGTGACACCACATGGCGCCGGCGTCAAGACTGGATGTTATATTCGTGATCAGGACCCCAAATAACCCCTATACACAGCGGATTTGGTGGAAACAGCCGTGGCGCCAAATTGGCGCCAAACGGCGCCAAATGGCGCCAGCGCCAAATAGCGCCAGCGCTAAAAACGGGTGTCGTTTTCGTAATCAGGACCCCAAATAACCCCTATACACACAGCGGATTTGGTGGAAAGAGCCGTGGCGCCAAATTGGCGCCAAACGGCGCCAAAAGGCGCCAGCGCCAGAAAGGG
>MU868886.1:35439-62435 GCA_036418205.1 Ostertagia ostertagi | reverse complement strand
CTTAACAGATTATATATAGCAGGATAATACCCCTGCGGCTATATCAACACTTATACTCGATATCCGATAGTTGGGGTAGGTGTGGCACCAGAAGTGAAATGCACATGACAGAAGCTACGTGGATTAGCTGCTTCCAACATACATCGCTGGATATCATCAAAGCATGCTGGCAACAGCTTGTCTACGCCACTTCTATCAAGTGCACGTCACTTCCTACGCCACACCTACCCCAACTTTCGGATATCGACTGTATTTGCGCGTGTTGTTAGTGTGCGTGAGCGCGAGGTCGTTAAAGAGAAGCTCCTTGGTCGGTAAATATCGCATGAAGAATGTCAAAAGTAGTGTATGCTGACGTTAGGAATGAAGAGATTCTGTAAAATAAATATCTCCTTCGCTAGGAGGAGAGTAATGCGTAGCTGCTACACTTCAATAGAACCATACACAAAAGTCTAAAAAGAGACTTGAAAAGGTTAAGTACAGTACTCGCCGTTTGAAATCGAAAATTCACGCGAATAACGCGAATCCTCGTTAATTTCGTGAATTCGTTATAACTCGGTTCAAAATTGAGCTTTCGAGAATCCGAAGATATCTTTGAATTCAGCTCGTCGGACACTATAAGAATGTGCTTTGATACTTTGGAAAAGCTCCATATAGGATTGCGCCATGCACTCGATTTTCTCAAATATTAGGTACCGGATATCTTAGTGTCGCTTTTCTGAGTTCAGGAAGTTTTGGGGCCGATTACTATGGAAAATCAATATCCCAGAAGGCAGTTTTTGCTCATTAATATTGCGAAATATGTTGCTTACCGTCTTCTATTGTTGGTTCACAATTTAACTTTCCCCCAATTTTTATACTTTCTTCTGAAAATTCCTGGGTCCAGTGTGCAAATTCGCATGTGTGTACCAAATGCATCAAAATTCTTGCTGAGAGCTGTAACCTCCGCCCACCAAACCAGCATTGCATTTGATGGAGGGAATACTACCATTTAAAATGCTCATCGGTTTTTCACAGTTTTCTTAAAAGACAGTAAAGTCTTTGAAGGGATGCCCGCAACCGTCGCCAAAAAGGTGGTCCTAGCTAAATCAGTCAAAACGGGGCTGCACCAGTCTTGTGCTGGAATGGTAGGACACCCTAGCAGTTACTGATCGATGGTGCACAGACGCTCTAACGAAGTTGATTGACCAAGAAATTCTAATAAATGTGCTCATCTGCTACTCACGTGTGCTCAAAAAGGGTGCGCTTTTTGACCCTATGGGCAAAAAAGACTCCGGGAAAAATTGTCCAGTTGAGCTGGTAAGTAATAAATTTTCCACCAAACAGTGCAGACCCTACTCTAACTAAATGTATACATATTTTGTCCAGGCCCAACTGTTTAGCAAGGTAGAGGGATGATTTGTCAGATGATGTCAAATTCGACCTACCTCTCTTTTTCGTCTCAAAAAATTCCTAGCTTTAATCGTACGAGGTTTTCACTCATACTGGTAAATGGGAAAGGGCTAATGAGTCATTCGATGGATATGCTGTTTCACTCCCCGGATTCTGAATTAAAATATTGGTGGTCCGAAACTCGTGGTGAAAAAACGACACTAAGATATCCGGTACCTAATAGTTGCTCGCATGTGATGTGTATATAATCCCGCTTATGCGGGCTAACCGCTACACACAAAGAAGGGCCTCAAAACTTACCCCAGAATGCGCCACGTACTCAATCTCATCCACTACATTGTGAGATTAGATGAATGTTATTTTCCGAATTCTTAGATCTTCATTTCGTTTTTAAGCGCTTACTGGCTTTACGTGTTCCCTCTGCTCTCAATATCCCATCCTCTGTATATCAAGTGGAATCTTTGAACAGTTCTCAGCAGGCATAGTGGGCCTATTATGTGACATTTTCCATTTTCAGAGGAGATGTTTTGCAGAAAGCTGTGAAGATAGCGAACAATTTCCTTCACTGTCGTAGACTATGGTCACTTGTCTGTAGGAATTATGTGGAAAACTCGGTCGCAAGTGAGCGTTCCTTCCGTGGTGTGGCCCCAAACATGCCTCCTCGTCATGCCCTTGTGGAATGTTCAGATTTTTTGCATTTCCAGATGAACTCGCAGACCTGAAATGTGCCCCGTTAGCTTTCCCGTGAAAAATGCTATCGAATGATATGCATTACTTCCCCAGTTGAAACTTTGGTTTTTCACCGTTTTCAGCCTTCCCCTATTGCCGGATTGGGCACTATCCCACGATTACTGCCCCAAAATCTCAAAGTTTCATTTTTCGTCGAAACTTTGTCTATTGGGGTAATTCGATGCCCTGATTACGAATATGACACCCGTTTTTAGCGCTGGCGCCATTTGGCGCCGTTTGGCGCCAATTTGGCGCCACAGCTGTTTTCACCAAATCTGCTGAAACTTCGTCATTTGGGGTTATTTGGGGTCCTGATTACGAAAACGACACCCGTTTTTAGCGCTGGCGCCATTTGGCGCCACAGCTGTTTCCACCAAATCTGCTGAAACTTCGTCATTTGGGGTTATTTGGGGTCGGAAAATAACATTTCGTATAATCTCACAATGTAGTGGATGAGATTGAGTACGTGGCGCATTCTGGGGTAAGTTTTGAGGCCCTTCTCTGTGTGTAGCGGTTCAGCCCGCATAAGCGGGATTATATACACATCACATGCGAGCAACTACTTTTTGAGATGAAAATCGAGTGCATGGCGCAATCCTATATGGAGCTTTTCCAAAGTATCAAAGCACATTCTTATAGTGTCCGACGAGCTGAATTCAAAGATATCTTCGGATTCTCGAAAGCTCAATTTTGAACCGAGTTATAACGAATTCACGAAATTAACGAGGATTCGCGTTATTCGCGTGAATTTTCGATTTCAAACGGCGAGTACTGTATTCCGGGGAGAATTGTTAAACTCCATCTGAGGATACCAATTAGGTGATTCTTATATGAGATCTTTCACTGAAGGGATTGGAGAGTGAGTAGATTCCTACTATATATAATCGGCTAAGCGGTTGTGTGTGTGTCTGACCGGAAATTCATAACTTCACCCCCTTTGGACCCAGAGCGCTCAAACTTCTAGGATATATAGGGGGCCGGAGGTGAACACTGATGACGGGTGGCGGGAAGTGATAACTACTGATAGGAGCTGATAACGGACGTCGAAATGTTGATGTCACCAATTTCGTTACACCGTTCGCGTTGACGGTGGAGAGTTTGCACTCATGTATGATATGTGGGTGAGGCGGGGACCAAGAAGTTGAGTGAACGAATGTGGTAGCAACTGATAAGAACTGATAAGGGGCGTCAAAGTGTGGATACCACCAGTTTCGTTGCGGCCCTTGCGGTTACATTGGAACCTTGGCTCTCACATGTGGTATAGGGGATGGGACGGGAACACGGATAGCGGATGATCAAAAGTGATAACAAGCGATAACGGTTGATAAGGAAGTTAGGATTTTGAGTACTGCTAATTTCGTTGCAGCCTTCGTGGTGACAGTAAATATTAGCTCCTACACGTTGCCTGGAGGTTGGGACCGGGACACCGATTGCGAACACTGATAACAAATGACAAGGAATGATAAGAGCGTTTGAATGCAGGTCTCTCCAACTTCGTTGCAATTATCACTGGCAAGCGATCAAGGTGGCGAGGGTTGAATGTAGGTGACAGAAAGTGGTATGAGCGGCAACTGTACTGATAAAAGTAGCGACAGTTGAGCGTGCACTCAGTTGAACTAAACCAGGTCCCTAGCACGTGAATATGTTCCATTCCTACCCTTTCATCTAAAGAAGCAAAGAAAGTTGAGCTGCTCAACTATCTGGACTTGGACCAATAGCGAATTATTTCAATCTCCATGGTTAGATGCTGATTGATTGGTTATATTTCACTTACACACCGATTCTTCAATTGTGGAAATTCTATAAACCGCTAAATCATCCGAGCTCGATATCAATGCTAAATGTTTACGAAGTCATGATAAGTACCATTTTCATTCCGCATGCTACTGCGCGCATTACGCGACAATCTTCAGCAAAATTGGACGGCCTTTGAAATTCATGTGACACATCTTCCAAACATCTTACTGTTAGTTTCTCAGCCACGTGACCTAATATTCAGCAAGTTGTCCAGTTTCACTAAAGCCTACCATGTGATGCGCGCGGTTGCGTGCGGAGCTAAACTGGTTTAGATATAATTATAGCAAGCTTCGCTAGCTAATAAGTGTTCTGGTAATTTTATGGGAAGGGAACATCGAAAACTGGGTGTCTCAGATTTTATGAGCGGAATTTTGCAGAGCTCGGCGAGAATTTTTCTACAGGAAGCTGAAAAATGATTGTCTTATTGAGAAAAAGAAAGGAGCGAACGCGGATTGGCGGTTTTTATAGGTGATTTTTCTTGACAAGTCGGGGGACTAATGCATGCCTGTGTGTCCGTCCATAAATTGAAATGAGGGGAGCTCATAGAATGCAATAACTGAATCGGGGGGGGGGTCGCAAGACTAGCACTCTCGTCTCGGTCCTTCCTCGGCATTGCAGGTGGTTGACGGTGGAGGGGGAGTGAAGGAGGATGGGGAGAAGAGGAGTTAAAAAAATGCCATCGATCATGCAGGGTGCTGTTAGTTATGGTCATTCTAGAAGTAAGGATTATGATGACGCTCTCTACTTAAATTAGAGCAACTTGTCGTGCACACGCATTCCCTCCAGGATGTGTTGATGTCAAATAGCAGAAGGAGTCACAGCAGAAGTCGATTAGCTCACGTAGACACACAGTTCTGGTATATATAAAGCTGAAATGGTGGTTCAGTCAAAAGCCCTTGCCCATGTTGTGCAACCTGTTGTTCAACCTTGTCATCGTACACATTTATCTCAGTATTTCTCTGTATTTCACTTTTTAGTCTCTCTGCCTTTCAGTGTGTTTCATAGTAATTCCTTTTCAGAAATGTACACTCGCACGGTTCAGTGGTAGTCTCAAGCTTGGGTAATTAAATTTTATCCTAATAGTACGAATCCTACTATATATAATCGGCTAAGCGGTGTGTGTGTGTCTGACCGGAAATTCATAACTTCACCCCCTTTGGACCCAGAGCGCTCAAACTTCTAGGATATATAGGGGGCCGGAGGTGAACACTGATGACGGGTGGCGGGAAGTGATAACTACTGATAGGAGCTGATAACGGACGTCGAAATGTTGATGTTGACAGTGGAGAGTTTGCACTCATGTATGATATGTGGGGTGAGGCGGGGACCAAGAAGTTGAGTGAACGAATGTGGTAGCAACTGATAAGAACTGATAAGGGGCGTCAAAGTGTGGATACCACCAGTTTCGTTGCGGCCCTTGCGGTTACATTGGAACCTTGGCTCTCACATGTGGTATAGGGGATGGGACGGGAACACGGATAGCGGATGATCAGAAGTGATAACAAGCGATAACGGTTGATAAGGAAGTTAGGATTTTGAGTACTGCTAATTTCGTTGCAGCCTTCGTGGTGACAGTAAATATTAGCTCCTACACGTTGCCTGGAGGTTGGGACCGGGACACCGATTGCGAACAGTATGAACTGATAACAAATGACAAGGAATGATAAGAGCGTTTGAATGCAGGTCTCTCCAACTTCGTTGCAATTATCACTGGCAAGCGATCAAGGTGGCGAGGGTTGAATGTAGGTGACAGAAAGTGGTATGAGCGGCAACTGTACTGATAAAAGTAGCGACAGTTGAGCGTGCACTCAGTTGAACTAAACCAGGTCCCTAGCACGTGAATATGTTCCATTCCTATCCTTTCATCTAAAGAAGCAAAGAAAGTTGAACTGCTCAACTATGTGGGCTTGGAGTGGCACATCTTCCAAACATCTTACTGTTAGTTTCTCAGCCACGTGACCTAATATTCAGCAAGTTGTCCAGTTTCACTGAAGCCCTACCATGTGATGCGCGCGGTTGCGTGCGGAGCTAAACTGGTAAAATATAAACAATACAACCCATATACCACGATGTAAGTGAAAAGAACCATTTTAAAGCATTAAAAATGGATAAAAAGTCATAAAATATGAGATTACATGAAAAGAGGGAAGAAAATGCTCTAGAATGCTCACTGATGCTCACTGATGCTCTATGATGCTCGCAGTGCTCTCAAAGAAAAGAAATCTGAGTTGGAAGGAGAAAAAATGCAGGGGAATGCTCGCCGGTCCCTCTTTTATACGGACGCTTAACGCTCGGCGGGGTTATCACGACCTCGCATCTAGCGAGGAATGCTCTTTACATTAAGCTACATATTTTTCAATGCTCTGGTCACGTACATGAAGGGACTCTAATCACTTTAAAAAACGAAGAATTAGCGAAATACAAGCGAGTGCTCGGTTTGGGGCAGGTGTGGTCCGTTTTGTTGTAGCAATCTCATCGTTTTCACTGTGTAGCCATTTCTTCTCGTCTTCTCGAATCGTTTCATTTTGAGGGTGACATTTCGCACTACCACTTGCAAGGTGTATAAATGAAGGCCGTGCTGCCACTGTTCGCATAAAACATCGAAATAAAATGAAATGTGTGCCCTTATGACCATCATTATCATCATTCAAGTCTAATATTGATTCCTCATAATGTAAGATAGTGGCCCGCTGAATTGACGAACTAGCAAAGCTGCCGCGATCAGGTTCTGCGAAGTGGGCGAAAATTCAGAAACTTGGAAGAAAATTCCTGATGGAGCCGATCACCATGTGTTCCCCAAAAGTTGCAAATATATGCAAACATATTAAATGCAAATATGCGATCTCATTATCATAGCAGGAACACGGAACGAATTTGATAATTTGTCACAAAGGAGGAGGTTTGAATTTAGAGTGCTTCCCCGAAAATTTTCTGTCTCTTGCTTCGTAACAATTCGATAGACCACTAAATACAACTTTTAGAGTTTAAAGCGTGCTGGTCCGGACGGACAGAACGACACACGCACACACACGACAAACCGACACACCAAAGTCTGGTTCACATAATGAAGTGATTAACAAAAATATCATCATTACCAACAGAATAAAAACACAGCGCATGTGGCGGTTTTGAACCGGAGCAGCAGTCTTTGCATCAATTGTTCCCACACTAGTAATACTTCTTCTATGATTAATTCGACAGGGCCCACTCAATTTTATGACCTGATCTAGGGGGTGTGACGGGAACATGTTTGGTGGAGACTAAAAAGTGATAACAGTCAATAATCCTACTATATATAATCGGCTAAGTGTGTCTGTTGGTGTGTGTGTGTGTTTGACCGGAAATTCATAGCTCGAGTCACAGTAACGATAGCGCAGTGGTTCTTACATATGTTATAGGGGGTGGGATGGGGACACAAGTGGTATGTGATAGGAACTGATAACGACTGATAATAGCTGATAAGAGGGGCTAGAAAGCGAGCATCGCCAATTTCGTTTTGTCGTTCATATTGGTACTAGAGCGTCTATACTTACAAGTGTTATGTGGGGTGGTCCCGGGACATTGGTGGTACATGATGGAAAGCGATAGCAACTGATAAGGGCTGATAAGATGCGTCAGAACGCAAAAGTCGTCGATTCCGTTACCTGGCTCGCGTTGACACCAGAGCAACCATACTTACAAGTGTTATGTGGGGTGGGACGGGGACATTGTTGGTGGGTGATGGAAAGTGGTTACAACTGATAAGGGCTGATAAGGCGCGTCAGAACGCAAAAGTCGTCGATTCCGTTACCCAGCTCGCGTTGACACTAGAGCAACCATACTTACAAGTGTTATGTGGGGTGGGACGGGGACATTGTTGGTGGGTGATGGAAAGTGGTTACAACTGATAAGGCTGATAAGGCGCGTCAGAACGCAAAAGTCGTCGATTCCGTTACGTAGCTTGCGCTGACACTAGAGCGTCCCTACTTACAAATTCTATTTGTAGTGGTACGTGCACATCATTGTATGACCAGCTTACTTAATAGCAGTCGATTGCATAAACTCAATCAAGTCTTCAGCAAATGATAAGTTTCATTTCTATCAAGAAAGCCCAAACTCATTAAACCGCTAATCCTTTCGGGGTTCTAAATAATGGTGAATGTAAATAAATGATAAGCCTTAGCTCCTCACTTATGTAAATAGGCATATTTCATTTTCATTTTGAGACTGACAGCAATCCTATTCACCGCTAAATTATCTGAATTCAAGAAGAATGCTGGATGTTTACAGTTGTGAGATAATATACCAGTTCAGCTCCAGACGTTATCACGCGTATTCTCGATGAGCTTCAGCGAAACTGGAGGTCTAACACATTCAATAGTGAGGTGGTTAATGGAGTATCTCATGCTGATATTCCATGGGTCCTCCAGTTTCGCTAAAGCCTGCCGTGTGATGCGCGCGATAGCGGGCGGAGCAAAACTGGTGGCTTATAAGGAACGCTGAAGGTCAAATGGTCACAAAATTCACAGCACAAAGCCTAGCAGCATTGAGTCGTTGTTTTGCAGACAAGGTTTCAAAGGTGGGACGGGAACATATTTGTTGGGGGACAGAAAGTGATAACAATTGATAAGGGCTAATGAGAGGCGCCAGAATGCAGAAGTTGCCGACTCCGTTTTAATAAGGTTCGTCTGAGGAAGGAGCGAAACGAACCATTTTATTATTTCGTTTATAATGGTTTTTCTTTCTTAATTGGACAGCGCTGGTATTCGCCGAAATTCGAGGGTAACCCGTTTTCGGTGTTATACCAGTTCCGTCTTACGGGTTTATATAATTTGTTATTATTTTTTATGTAATTTATCATTATTCATTTACTTATTCTTTTCCTATTCTATTCTATTCTATTTTCATAATAGGCAACAGCCTCTCGCACCGGTGGTGATTACTTGGACCTTTGGTCCTTTGCGTCGACTGACGTTCTTTTGCGCCGATGGCGTTCCTGCGTCCACTGACGTTATTTTCTGCGCCCACAGGCGTTTTTTCTGCGCCCACAGGCGTTTTTCTACTCAAACATCATATACTTTCTCCTTAGCTCACATCCTTTTCTCTAATAGTATTAAACAGTTTAATAATTGTCTGGCCTAATAATATAATTGTAGCCTATTATCCCAAATACTGCATGCTTAATCACAGTATAGCGCAACCCAATACATTTCGTTTGGTATCCCGCGCGTTTTTCTTCTTTTTTTACTACTTTTCTTACTTCTTTCTTTTTCTTTTTCATTAACATAATCCCGTACTTCTTTACACAACCATTTACACATACAAACAGGAGGGCCATACCTCCTATTAAAAATAGGGATTGGCGCTGATGGGGTTATACAAGTCAAAAATGGCGAGGGGGGTCAATTTTTGGCGCCTCCAGCGCTAGTCTCATCATGCAGGGAGAGCCATCCCCTGGGCAGCAGCCCTGCCAAACCTTCGGGAAGACACCCCTCTGCACACGTGTTTGGCCGCGCGTGCGCTTAGATCTAGGTCAAAAAATGCTCAAAATCCGCTAATTACTTCACAAAAACAAATTTTAGTAAGGTAAGGGACGGGTTTGACCATTACATACTAAAAGATTTTGGAAACAACAATAAGGGTTGCAAATGTAACAAAAAATGTAGAACATGCAGTATTACCAATACTGACAATCTCATTATATCGCATGTGACAGGATTACACATCAATACCTACAAGGAAGCAGATACAAACTGTAACACAAGAAATGTTATATACTGTTTAACATGCAATGGCTGTGGAATACAATATGTCGGGATGACAATAAGGAAACTTAAAGAAAGAATTGGAGAACACATTACAAATATTTTTACACATAAAGTACACACACCCCTATATAATCATTTTTATAAATGTGATAAAGGAGTTACTGTAACTACTACTGACTCTATGAAGCCTAATGATAAAACCAGTTTACTTGAGAAAGAACTGTTCTGGATTAAACTTTTAATGACACCATATCCCTTTGGTTTAAACGACAACATCAAAGGGTATGGAAACATACAAACGTGGATAATCCTCTTCTATATAAGGGAAACCATCCCTTCTTCTCACTTAAAAATAACAAAAGAAAGAAATAACAGAGGAACAAGACACAAAAGAAAGAACAAAGGGATAACTTTCCAAAGAGCTTTGGAAGAAATCACCAATAGTAATGGAGAGTTCAAGCCTGTACAATACTACAGGTTACTCAAAAGTCTACGAAGAAAAGAAGTCGACAAGATAGTAAATCTATCCAAGTCAGTAGACTTTCTTGAAACAGTTAATAACAAAACAAGATACCTCATATTTTGCCTACTGGCTCATTTTCATTTTGACACAGTTAATGTCAAAACTTCAAAAAAGAACTTTCACAATATAGAAGTTAGCTTCAAAAGCAGGATTTTCAACGAAATACCCTTCAACAGAATATTCAACTCACACACTGTCAAAGATATACTGCTTAAGAATAGAAGAAATACAATCGAATACACACCCATCAGAATCGTATATAAATACAATAATCCAGTATCAAGTAGAATATACAATTATAACAATGTATTGAAAGATCTTACCAACGAAGAATTAGAAGACATAATCAATAGAAACTGTGCTTGTATTGAGGACACAGTACAAGAATATGTAAATGATAAGCATGGACACATCGTAACAGGAGATCTGAACATAATAAAAGAAGAGAAGCTCAAAAGAATTATGAGCAAAGGAACTAGATATAGATTGGACAATGGCATAACCAGACCAGAAGTCAAGCAAATATATGAAGACACAGTTAACAAAGCTATTTCTTATTTCAAAAACAAGTATAAGGCTAACACGCAACAAGTAGATCTTCTGCAACAATATCTACACACATGTTACCATGATAAAATAAAGCCCATATTAACAAAGGATAACATCCAAAATAAAGGGGAGTACATACCATACGAGTTAATAAAACGATATCAAAACAGTTATGTGTTTTGTCCCCTGGATAAAGCTAGTAATAATTATGGCATAGTTTGCAAAAAGTTCTACTTACTGACCATAATGAAGGAAATGGGCATTACCTATGATATTAACAACCACATCTCTGTTAATGAAAACACTAATAATACATATGAACCAGTACAATGCAACAACAAGTACTCGTTGATATTGAAACACAAATTCCTCTGTGTGAGAAATAATATTAACACATTTGTAGATGCAGATCTACCCATCATATATGCTTTACCTAAACTACATAAAAACCCTATAAAGTTTAGATATATTACAGGTGCACATAAAAGTAGCATCAAACCGCTAGCACAGGAAATGCACATTATTTTCACGCACATAAAAATCACTTCGTTAATTATACTAAAGTAATACAAAACAGAAATAGAACAATCAAAACATATTGGTCTATTAGCAACATAAATATAAGTCAAGATCTCAACAATATCACACATGAAAATCTCAAAATTTACACAGCAGATTTCGCAGACATGTTTACTAATTTGGAACATATTGTCATTATTAGGAACATACAGCATCTCTTAAACATTTGTTTTAAGAATGCTGATAAATCGCTTGTCGCCACTAACGGCTATCACGTCTTCTATACAAGTGGTGAATCAACAACTAGTAGCTATAGATATTACAAACCTGCTGATCTGTTATACTTCACAGAATATTTGTTAAAAAACAGTTATTGTACATTTGGCAATCATATATTCAAACAAAACAAAGGAGTACCACAAGGAGGTAATTTCAGTCCCCTATTAGCTGATCTTACCATATGAATACACTTGAATTGAAGAAAACACATTTAAGTGAAACATACAGTAATTATCTGGATTTAACAATAAGTATAATAAATAATAGAGTTATGACTAGATTATATAACAAGACGGATGACTTTCAGTTCAAGGTTATTAGATTCCCACATAATGACACAAATATCTCCATAAATAATAAAGGCTCCGTCATATACACTGAAACACTTAGAATAGCTAACACTTGTTCCGTATTTGACACATTTACTGATAAACTAACAGAGTTCATAAGAGTGTTACTAGGAAATGGTTATCATGAGGACTTTATTATATCTAATATAGTTAAGTGTATTTATAAAAATAAGTTTATATGCTATAAATTCTCAATGGCTAATAATTATAAAAATGTTAATAAACTAGTTAAAGGAATACTCAATCAATAGCTTATGCTTAATTCAGTGGACAGCTACAAACATTTCCACCTTTTTAATTTCATAAAAGTTTTACATATACTTGTCAATTTATAATCACTTTAGTCAATATACAATTAATTTCATTGCATGCTCCTCTGCATGATAATTTTGTACGTCTACTCAAGGTTTATTCGTCTTTCCCCTGTGTCTTTATTTCGCCAATCCCAACTCACTGATGAGCTCCGGGGATTGACGAAATAATAAGGTTCGTCTGAGGAAGGAGCGAAACGAACCATTTTAATTATTTCGTTTATAATGGTTTTTCTTTCTTAATTGTAGTTCTTGCTGACATCAGACCGTCCATACTTGCGAGTGTTATGTGGGGTAGGACGGGAACATAGTGGTTGGTGATTAAAAGCGATACCAACTGATAAAGGCTGATAAGGTGGGTTAGAACGCATCGTCGTCAATTCCATTAGATAACCCGCCTCAGTCACAAGTGTTATGTGTGCTGTGACCGGGCCACTGTTGGTGGGAAAAAGTGGGCTATAACCCCGATAGGACCGCTAGGACGCCTGGGAGCGCAAAACTCACCAATTCCGCAACGCAGCGAACATCGGCCGTCGCATTTCTTCCCACAAATTCTATGTGGAGTGGTGCCTTCGCACTGCATCAATGCAATAAGTGCAACTTAACACGTTGACGACCAACTTTTGGGTTTTTGCGCCGCGTGGGACCAAAGCGATTTTGCGAGCGCCGCCGCCTCACATCAAATCCGTGATTTTGAGCTTTAAATACGCAAAACGTGGATGCGACAAAATGTTTTCAATGATATTTGTGCCAAACCTAATTGAAGGTACAATTGTAAAAATTGATCGAATTGACGTGTGATGGCAATGAAAGGGCAAGTTTTGTTGTTTTGCTGTAGTGAACCTCAAAATTATTTCTGACGCGATTGCTCCACTAGAAACATATATCCTGCCATGCGTATAGACGTGCTCTCTCATGTACTTTCTTCTACTACTCTTTTTTGTGTTTGTTTTCAAGAGAAAGCAAAGAAAAAGGAAGGAATCGAACTGAGAACTTTGGAGAAACTGCAGTGAAGACTATTCAACCTTCCAGCCAACCACACCGTATAAGGCCACGTTGTGATGTTATCTAAGGGATAATCCGCGAAAAAAATGAAGAGTTCGGTTGCGAAGTCGTCAAGGCATTAAACATGTCTTAAGCAAATGATATGTTTCATTCTCAATTCGTCACCAAGGAAAGCAAAACTCACTAAGCCGCTAAACCTTCCGAATTTTTATATAATGGTGAATGTAAATTAGAGATGAGTGTTGAACGCTTATTAATGACGATTGAACACATTTCATTTTCAATTGGAGAATGACAGCAAGAAAACCTTTTTCACCGCTAATTATCTGAATTCAAGAAAAATGCTGGGTGTTTACAGAGTTAAGAAATTTGTATACCAGTTCAGTCCAGGACGCTATCTCGCGTATCCACGGTGGACTCCAGACTGGAGACCTGCGAAAAATGCAACACATGCAATAAAGAGGTGGAGTACATGAGCTGATGTTGCACGGACCCTGCAGATTCGCTAAAGCCTGTGATGCGCGCGTGTTGGCGGGTGGAGCAAAACTAGTAATGCAAGTAGATATGTAAGTAAAAGTGGGAGTTCTGTTCGGTGCAGCAGACAGCTACTTTGTCGAAAAGCCTAACTATACCTAATGCTCCAAATGAAGCCGGCTAATAAATTGGAATTCAGTGTATTGTAGTTACCGTCTATTGAGTAACGTATTACAATGACTTATTACCAACACCATACTAGCTTAAGAAAGAAGCTTGGAAGAAGCATTTGTATTTAAATCTACTCGATTTTTGGATGTAAGTTTTGTGCAAAAAACAAACTGTTTTTGGTAGCTGCTACTTCAACAGCAAAACCCTTATGAATTCTTTTCTTTTTCTTTTACAAGGGACAGTGCCTGCGATCTGGCGATTGGGTCTGGTTAGGCCAATCTATAAAAAAGGGAATAGAAGTGATTTCAGGAATTACAGACCAGTGTGCCTCACTTCGTCAGTTAGTAAAGTAATGGAAAAGATAGTGTGTGATCAGATCAGGAATTTTTTGGTGGCCAAGCAACTTTTGTCTCCCTACCAACACGGTTTCGTTCCAAAAAGGTCCACTGCCTCAGCGCTTCTTGCATCTATTCCAGCTTGGCAGTATGCCATTGACAAAAAGAAATCTATCTGTGCAGCATACATTGATTTTTCTAAAGCGTTCGATTCCATTCCTCTACATCTTCTGTTTCTCAAGCTGAGTCAGTCTGGAATAACTGGCTGTCTTCTCAACTTTGTAAAATCATTTTTCTCAAACAGGCATCAGACAGTCGTTCTTAACGGCTCCTGTTCTAGAATATATCGAACGGACAGTGGTGTTCCTCAGGGCTCTTGTCTAGGGCCCTTGATGTTCATATTGTACGTAAATGATTTGCCTGGGGTCCTTCCTCCCGGTGTACAGTGCTCAATGTACGCCGACGACATAAAGGTGTACTGCAATGATCCCCCATTGCTACTGCAGTGTGCTCTTAATGCTATTTCGAGTTGGGCTAAGAAATGGGGGCTTGTGATTTCATTGGACAAAACAGTTGTACTTCGATTGGGGCCTCCTCGCCTTAGTGTTCACAAATTTGTGCTTGATGGCGTAGAGCTTAAGGAACCAGATGTACTTCGTGACTTGGGCATTTTCTATTCCAGATCATTGTCTTTTAATGATTAAAGGATAAAGGATAAAGCATTTGCCGTTGATCAATCCCTTTTTGGGATGCGGCACGCATTCTACTTCCATTTGTACATTCGTAGTGGCGTTTGAATGCGATGTGGCCTATACAATGACTTGCGGGGGCCAGCCGATGTACAAGTCAGTGTTTTTATCCTCCCAGACAAGTCTGGTACCAATTAACCGACCCCGGAGGGATGGAAGGCTTGGTTGGCCCGGGCGACTCACGACCCAGGATTTGATCCCGGACCGCTCGCGTGGTAAGCGTGCCACTTGCCACTACACCACTTCCGCCCTGAAGATAATGTAAATTTAATTCTACTTCATGTTGTGTCCGAAGATCAAAAAATCTACGACAATCGGTCGTACGAGAGGCCATAACTACAAGCTTCTGAGGGAAAAACGAATTCCTCTGAATTTCGTAGTTCGTTCACACAAAGAATTGTAACCCTATGGAATGAATTACCTCCTTCTGTGATTAACTCGAGCTCTCCTAGCGCGTTTAGGGCAAAGGTCAAGAAGATTATGCTATCGCAAGGTTGGTTCTGAGAACAGAAAAAAACGAGCTTTTGTTTACAAGACAGAGAAGCGATTTACTCATTGGTTTCTAGTCTATGGAGTTGTGGAATGTGAAAAGCGATTGTCTTTGGTTTTCCTAGTCTATGGAGTTGTGGAATGTGAAATTTTACGTTCTTTTTTTTTCGTTCATAGTTCTCCTGTGTTGACTAGCCGTCCTTTTTGAAGCTGTGCAGCTTTGGGAGTTGGGCTTCGACAAGGTTGGCGGACCTACTAAGTTGGTATCCGGAGCTCTATCGCGCCTCATGAGCTTGCAGTGTTGGCGGCCGCTGCCCTTCTGCGTCACTCCCACTCCCTCTCCTCGCAGTTCGGCTTCTTGTTACCTCAATAGCTTGAATCTGTTGTTTATCGGTGATTCGCTCCTAATAATCACTTTTTCATTGTGTTACTTGTTTTCGGTTCCGATAATAAATCATAAATCATAAATTCAAAGACTTTTTCGATTCTTTGCTGTATTTTATCTGCTTTAGAATATATGGTCGATTACTACGGTTATTCACTACAAAGTTTTCAGTTTTGTCCGTGTTGCTATAACTAAGCAAAAATGCGGTCTGCTGGCAGAGTATGTTCTGCCGAAGGGCCACATATGTCATGTCGCGTCTGGCTTGCGGTCTCACACGCTAGACATGTTTGAACGGTCGTCAAAGGATATTTCAGGCTGGTGTCAGAATCCGCGATGCGTCGCGCGACGGATCACAGAAATCAAAAGTACGCCGATCGAAGCTGCGAGGCTCACTCTCCGCCGCTATTTCTGTAGCGATGGTTGAATGACAACTGTCCATGATTCAACTTGTTTCATATTCCGCGTCTGGGGCAATTGCGATTTTTTCGATTCGCGCGAGCCGCACCAGTCGTGGACTCTGACACCAGCCTAGTGTTACTTGTATTAATTTGGGGGGGGGGGGAACGGCTATCCAAGGGATGGCGCTGGCGGGCCAGGTGAGTTATGCAGAGATATGAGGAACTTTTGGATATGCTTCTGGAGCCACAAGCCAAGATGGTACAACAACTTTATTCGGCTAACGTTTCGGCTTCGTCGCCTTCGTCAGAGCCTTAGAACGCACGGTAGGGTTTTGCTGAGACCACCGCTAGACTCTCGTCTATCTTGGCTTGTGGCTCCAGAAGCATATCCAAAAAGACCACACACGATGCCAAGATTTATCGAACGTCGAGCTCATGTACTATGAGGAATTTGTTTCCCTTTTCACTTCTCCGCCCCCATAATCCAGAAACCCTTATGCAAAGGTCTGTAAGCAATTTTCATTTTCATCAAAGTTCTTCCCCTCCTGCTAAGCTCATCTGCATAGCAAGGCTACCTGAGCACACTAACGCTACAATGCTTGCCGCGTTGGAAATGTGAATGCCCTGGCTTCCCATCGCAAGATGTCACCGTTCAACGGGACGTTTGCCTCTGTCTTTCGAAGGTATAATTGAATGAGGAGAAATGTGGTCAATCGAAAGTGAGTTCGCCACGCAACTAATGTATCAGCCATTATCAGGCCAATTGTTATTTGCTCACAATGTAGTCAGTGGCATTCGTAGAATCGGATTGTTGTTGAGCGGACGCCCATTGATGATATTGAGTGAGTAAAGGTGGGTATGGTTAACCTTTTTTAAAACTATTGTATATGCTTCTGAAAGGAAGAGGTCTCCAGAACGCATGGTCCTCCTAAGTGCATACCGGGTCCATGGCAAAGGCGAGGGAAAGGAAGTCACACTAAATATTCAAGGTGAGCAAAAATTTTTGAGTGGTTGCTCTGCAGCTGTTTCAGACGTGGGTAACACAGAACTTTTTACTTCTGGATACCGCCAACACAATCCTAGGGGAGCGGTTTAAACTCACGAGGGCTATCCATGGGGAAGGGGGAGGAAAGCAAGCGTTGAGCTGCCATGCTCAATTCTTGAACAAGGTTGTGTAGTTGAATAATTCGGAGGAGCGGCTTGATGCATCTTCTCTTTGCACAAAAAAAAACAGTTTTTCTTAGCACTCCTTATCAATATTGACGCTGATGTCGCGTGTGTGGGAGGGGGGGGGGAGATGACAGGAGCTTACACAGCCAAACTTTCCGCCCTCTTTCTAACAAGCCTTGAAGTCTTCCCTTCTCCGAGACTCAGACCACACAATGATGCCTCTATCGCCAACAGCAGCGCAAAATTTTTATCGGTGCCTCGTATGCTTCCATTATACGAACCACTAACTAGGTGTGTCGGTTTGTATGTAGTATTTACACGCTCACCATTTTCCGCAGCGAGGTTCACCAAATGCACACGTGACTAAATTGTAGAAGCTCATCAGATGTGCTTAAAGATGCTCTTGAATCGATGTTACGTCTATGCCATGACAATTTCACTGCAATTGCACCGCGAGAAATGAAGGTTGCAGTACATATCAGGAAGTCTGAGTGCTCTAAAGATTTTATTAATTTGTTTGGAAAGTAGTGAGGGTTTTTGGCCTTCAAGTTCAAACAGGCATATTTCCACTCAAATTCAACCTTTTCAGTCGCAACAAAAACTATTGGAAAGCACTGGTTTTCTTAACAAGATGCATACTCAATTGCCCTTCCACATAAAAATTAGCGCTTCTGGAGGCGATAATACCGTCGAGCGTCATTTTCACATCAGTTTGGATTGAAGTATTCCTTACTCAAGAACTTATCGAGATAGTTAGGAAAATATTGGTGAGCGAGAGGTCTGATGACTACGACGCTGTGGAGTGTGCGAAGCGAAGCTTCGTACACCAGTCTGTTCAATAATTGTGAGCTCGTTTATGGGGCTGTGGCTAAAGGTCACGATGAAGAAAGGCTGGTTTACTTCTCCTAAATGACGGACCTGATGTTTCTGAAAAATCTCATCGGTATGCTCGAGAGACATCATTGTTGTGTCACCCACTTTCCAAAGGTTGCGATGCATCAATTCCATAACGTTCAGCTCAACTATAATCTTCTACAATTTCGGCTTCAGAAAAGTAAGTTGTTAAAGATCCATCGGGTTCTAGCTATTGAGGAGATGGCTTTCTGTAATCGTAGAAAATCCATGTCCTGTTGAAGCTGACAGTGCGTTTCGAATACTAACAGCTTTTATCACGTAAAAGAGGTGGAAGCGACCCCTAATGAGGACAGAAGATTATATGTTTAGGAACATAAGGCGGTATACCGTGACGCTTTTGACGTAAGGATGTTGGCACTGGGGCGCGCAATCTCACGTGTCATCGGTTTTCCATGCGTGCTCGCCTCCCAGTTCTCGTTTTCTCTGCGTTCTCTCAACAAGGAGAAAATGTGTTGTACACACTCGCCAACTATACCGAGCGCCGTTGATATCGGAGGAGGAAGAGGGAGGCTTGCATCTGCGCTCCGGCGCCAACGCTTGTTACGGCATGCGATGTCGTTTTCCTGAAATTATAATCTTGTTATGAGGACGGTACTATTGCTGCTTCAGCCAGTCTATGCGGTAGTCACCTTTCAACTTTTTTTTATCTCCCCAATTATCTTCTGGAACCACAATATTTTTCATAGACTCACTTCTAGTCCTACTGCTTGCTACAGTGCAGTTATTCCGGAGTCATCTTCTACGGGAATCTTCAGAAGGCCGTCGTCGTTAGCAGAAGCATGCTCATAACTCTTCACACCTTCACTGTAAAATTTTTCAAGACCAAAATTTCGAAGGCAAGGCACCGCTGCGCTGTTATTGCTGCTCCCTTGGTCCCATTCTTCAAAGTCATTTCAACAGGTATGGAGCGCTACGTCGGTGTTTCGGGACTTCGAAGAGAACCTGCACAAACCACAGTCTTGCAGCTTAATTCTGTCAAAAACCCCACATAACGAGCCAAAGTAAAACTCAAATGTACTGGAGAAAAGTAAAGAGTAGAATGGGCTTGTCAAAATAATTAGATAAATAAGGCTAAAGGTCTTGAAAGAAGTTTCAGTATGAAAATTTTTGGAAGTATGCATGGCATCTCGAAACCTGCATTACTTCCGAACAACCTAACACAGCTTGATAGAAGCTGCGCGGATAACCTACATCCAACACGTGGAGCTAACAAACACCTCTAATCAGAAGTCAGGTATGAACTGCATGTATGCCGGTTGGCCTGTTTGTTCGTCCCCAAAATTAAACTCGGAGTGTTGTCTTCGCTATCGAAAGTAAGCACAGCCTGCTTCACCCACCCCTCTCCTCCCTTTTTCCTCCCCGCTCACCTTTCCTCCAGCTGCACAATCTGGACTGCTTGTGTCTATGAACTGGAGTGGGATAAATCCACTTTTCCGTCGCTCGTTTCGAATCCCAGTTTCTGCGCACTTGCGATAGGGTATAATGCTTCTTCCTGTTGAAGCCATATATCATTCAGCTTTCGAAACCAGTGAAACAACCACATTACGGTATATCAATCCTCAAACTGAATTTACTGGGGTTCTGGGCTGCACATCTCCCGGCAGGTCAATTTATTAAGGATGCGAATGGGCAATGATGGAAGGCCATTCAAGTAATTCTCTCTGAACTTCCGTGCAGGACAGCGCACTCAGTCATTCTACAAAATGGATTTTTCGCGATCACACTCTTGGGAAAGTGTTTTGTAGGAACCGCCTACCTAATTCGACTAGATTTCCTTTATTACTCTCTCCTCTAACTGCCATGCCAGATCCTTCCGTAATGTTTTTGATTCTAGGTGAACGGGTGTGTGGAAGTGGACGTTTTTCAAACGTCTACTTAGCAGATCTTGTCGAGCCGGAGACGCGAAAAGTCGCAATAAAGAATTCATGGTTAGTTACAATTTTATTCAATCACCTTCATTCACTTATTCACATTCGCCTACTCACTTACGCGCTGGCTATTTGTTACTCTGGTTGTTTGTTTCTACTGACCAAGCCTCGCACCACAAAGATCGAACAGTCACTGCGAGATCGATGCGAAGGGCGCAACGATAGTTACGCTCAACAATTACTGTGATGGCATGTACTGAATAGGCCATATGATTATTGGAGCGAGGGAATTCAAAGGTCAGAACAAGCGATTCGGAGATGGCTTAACGAAGAGTGAACGAATGTGAGCAACTGAAGGAATAGATGCACTTAAGGTGGTGGTTTAGTAGTAGGAGCATGAGGCAAACGGGTTGTTATTAGGTCGTGAAGAAAGTTCTTGCGCTTTTCGGTGTTTCGTTTTTGAACGCTTTATTTTGTTACGAATTCAAGCAAGCTGCCAATGAGCTGTATGTGGTTTTGAAGAGCTTTTCTTGTTCTATCTAACAGCTAGGCTAGCTATGTTCCTTATTATTTAGTTGTCATTTTTTGAAGCCTTGAATACGGCATACTCCAAGAGCAAATTTGCATGATTTCCTTTTTCTAGCTCAAAGCAGGCCAGTATGGAGAGGAAGCAGGTCAAGATATTATAGACGCACTTGGCTGAGATTCGCAATAAATATGGTCTGAAGCAATTGTTCAAAAAGCTTTTGTAAGAATAGCGAGAGCCCTAAAGATTGTGAGGGTGGTGATCGGAGATTGGACAACGCCAACGATTAGTCGAACGTTCTGGTTGAAGCACGTTTGCACAAAACTATTGAGAGGGTTCCTCCTAAACTAATCGCACTTGCATTGTGTTTTCTTGTTGTACGGGAAAACTCAAATAGGGCGTGCCGCGACAGCTCACCATTTTGAAGGGTCGTTCGCCGCGTTCTAGCTTGTTTCATGCCATGAAAACGACCTGACTTTTTGATCATTTGCGACGCACGACAAAGAACGGATTCTTTGCTACAGAATACGAACCTTTGGTGAAGTGATCGACCGCGATCAGGCTCTACAAACTTTGCAAAAGTGAAACTTCACTGAAGGAAGGTTGAGGTGACTTTCATAAGGTCAGCGGCTGGTCTAGCTTTTCGTAACCAGGTGGATCTGTTAATGTGGAAAAAGTACTCCTGATAATGTGTCAAACTACTCCTAGAACTCTGGCACATATGCTCGAAATTCCTCATTATAAAGGAACCGGCTCGTCCCTGACAGGTAGCTCGGACGCACATTCCACAACCAACCCTGCAGAAGTTGGACAAGATTGGCTACGAATTAGTCCTGCGAACATCCTACTCGGTAGACCTTTTGCCTATAATTTGTCACTTTCTCGACTACCTGGATAGCTTCTCCAAAGAGTTATGCTTCAAAAACCAACATGATGCGGAAACGACCTCCGCCGGGTTCATCGTCTCTAGAGCTCCAGTATTCTGCACTACCGGGCTGATTCAACGCAGCTATTATTGGCAGAGTTTGTGGATTCTAACAGTCTTTACTCCAATCAAAAAGGTTTCGAATGAGCCGAGATACAGGCATTTGAAAATCAAGGTCCAAAAGCGCAAGAACTTTCTTCACGACCTAATAACACTCTACTATGCCCATGTGTGCACGTGTGTGCGCTTCCATAGTTGATGGCACCACCACAGTTCTGGGTCTTATTGAGGCAGAAGCGCTCGCTTGCTGCTGGAATTCCGCCCAAATAGAAACATTCTAATTCTCACTCTGTTAGCGAACCGTCAGAAGTTGAAGCGTGCTAACCCGGATAAGGTAATAATGCAAGTCATACCGCAGGTTGCTGCTCAGTGTGCGCCTCTCCCAAGAAGTAATTTTTAACTCTCGCACATGATACTTGTGCTTCTGGCTTTAGCCGTCCTGAACTATTTTATCAGATGCAACACGAGCACATGCCCAATGACAATGCTAGGCATTTTATCGGCTGAAATCAGCCACAAGAAGATGTGGCGTTCCACGACAGTGCTGGAGATTCCCCAAGGTTTCTGCCAACTCGCATGGTGCAGAAATAGAATTAGAAGACTCCCTGATACCACAGATATTGAATCAGCAGACGGCTGTGAAATTTTTTTCGAGCAGAAGCAGCTCGTAGGGCCCGAAACGCCTCTACAGCGTGCTGCTTGCAATTCTACCCAAGTGTGGTCCCAACCGAACATTGGCTTTGTTCAACGAATGAAATGTGAAAATGTGTATTTGTAAATGGTATCAAATTGCCATATATTTCAAAAAACTCATTTGAGCGGAGATGGTGTGGTGACAAGAGGGCTACCGCGCGCATGGTCCCTGGATCAAATCCCAGGTCAAATCCAGCGTACGTCAGCCAAATTTCTATAGATGATTAGTTGTTGCTAGGAGCGAAAGTCGCTGCCCAAAACACATCGATAACATGACTCTATGAAAGTAATAGTCTGGGGGTTAATTGATGGTAAAACGTGGCACAAACACATCTTCCCACATTTGCTGTACGTTTTCACTAAACAAGCTCTTAAGATATTCCATTCATACCCTCGAATTTTGAATGCCGAGTATTTATCTTTTTCTTTGATTGTTTTTATATCCTTGAGTTTTAGGGAACCAAAGAACGTTATCATTGCGAAGGATCAGCTATATCCCGAAATTGAAGTGCTTTCCCACATCCCTCCGCATCCAAACGTGGTCACGCTTCTCTACCACTTCACAAGAAAAATCGACCAGCAGGTCAGAGACATTCGAGACAATTATGTGGAGTGGTTGCGTACAGTGTACAGGGCAAAATGTGAACTTGATTCTGCTTTTCAAATGCCCTGCTTCTTGGCGCTGTTATGCTTTGTTATTGCTGCATTTGGACGACATGTGGACTCATTGTCAGAGTCCAAGCTTACCGAGGGTAAGACTTCGAAATGAGCAACGTGGTTAGCGTGCGTCAAAAAAGTTTCCCGGACGTGGACCTATATAATTTCTGTACTGGATAATGACGTACAAAATTATGCTTCCGACAGTGCAGTAAACCTAAATGATATGCAAATTGGGGATGGGTTTGACAGATCGCTCGGCTCTATCCCTCGCAGAGTAATAAATTGTGACTAGCATCCTTCGCGATAAGAATGGAAGAAGGAAGAAATTGCGTTTTTTGCTGAGCGTTTTCGTAAAATCAGTAAACTTATATTCCGTTTGAATTTAAAGGCACAAATTTCGACGGAGATGGCGCTTCCATTTATTTCTTGAGACGCCTCGAAGGAACCTCCTTAGCTTGAGCACCTGTAGCAATTTTGCTTGCATTCTGAGCAGCAGCATTCCGTAAGAGCACGACCCAGGTCGACAGTTGAATGAGTCCTTTCGAACGTAGTATAGGACAGTGCACGACGATCTCAGATGTCTTACGCTCACAGCTTCAAAGTGCAAAGTAGGAGCATCTAAGGCCTTGTCGCTCCGACCGCTCCCATTTTCCATATCTGCAGTATGCTGATGTTTGCCTCATTTTTCGCTGCGCTTTCACTTCTAGTTCATCCTCCCTGCTCAGTCTCTCCTCGTTTCCTTGGCACACAAGGGAGCATTCCTAAACTTCAATGTTTTCGATGGGTGCTTTTCTTGTTTACTGTCAGATCATTTCACGAAACTGATTTACTGCCTCATAATGTGCTTTGCCCACCATACTACTCGCTGAGTTTCCTGTTGCAAGAGCTGCTCACCTGGGCTTTTGGTGAGCTAGCATATTTAGGATCACACATATTTAATAAAAATGAATTTAGGGTGAAAAGCGCACATTGGAAGAATTTCAAGCACGCTGCATACAAAAGTCCTCACGACAGCCCGCTCTTGCAAGACAATGCCTCCTTACATCATTACGCCCGTACTGAAATGATTATGAATAAGATCAGCCCTGACTGCATTAGGCGCTCCCGCTTCCTGCTCTCGAGAGTCGACCAGAATCACTACTTACACCAATCTGTTCTCATCTGAAATGTCCCCCCCCCCTCAGTTGGTTCTTTCCCAAGCTCTTGGCGCAATCGCCACTGCCCCAGTCGATGTGAGAGCGCCAACGAATTCGTCATACTGGTCGTCACTTAAAAAGTATTCTCCTATGTCACTACTGTGGATTATGGGATTCTAGAGGAATTGCGCACGACAGCAGCATAATTTCCTGCGCTATCACTATCACTCTGCTGCTTGAAGCACAACTATGCAAGCAGAAAGGAAAAGTGCGTTTTTTCTGAAAAAAAAATGGAAAAATCTATAATGCACAAACACAGAAACTGCAGGTCGATGTTACGCCCGCCACATAACTGCGTCAAATGCTGACGGCTTGGATGCTTGCATCTGTATCTTCACTACGAAATCTTTTCAGACCTCATGCTCTCGAATAATACTGTAAATAACTGAAATAATAAGGTATAGCATGATCTTTCGCGCTTGACCCTTTCCGTTTTCTTTTTTCGAAAATTCAAGGTTTGAATCTGATCAATTTCTAAGATGCACTACCTCGTATGTCTTTTCACGTTCCTGTTTTCCGCGTTGTTCTCTGTCGCCACTGAGTCTGATATAAGACTGCTTTGACCACGAGAATTGGAATGCAAAAATTAGTTTTAATGCAGGCATTCTTTGCGCTGCAAGCGTGATCATAATACGCGTTTATGTCAAGAGGCACAACTGCTTCCCATGCCCGATTCCTTTGAAAAAACGCATAATGCAGAGCAAACACTAGCGGCACTTCCAGGTGGCAGAAGCAACCGAACGCATCTGGAGAAAACAGTGAAAATACGCCCCATTCTTTTTACCTTTCTGATTCATGTTTTTAATTTGGGCACAGCTTAATTTGTCTCAAATAGAGAACAACTGAGATGTTCAGCCTAGCCCCACATAGCCACTTTGTTGGGATTATTCGACATAAACGAAGGTAGCGCAGTGGCAAGTAACACCGTTACCACGCGCCTTGTTAAAGAGGAACTAAACGGATGGGACTTCGCTCTGACCTATCAGTCCTCCCATCCCCGCGGTTTTTGTCTTTTTGGGATTGTTTCGAAGTGTTCAGAACTTTAATAACTATTCCCAATGAGAATGAACTCGTTTTGCGTATGTTACATTTTAGGTCATTCACTGTTTAGTGCTAGACTATTTTCCGGACGATGTGCAGAAGTTACGAGAAAAAGGTATTCGATTCGACGCTTTAGATGCTCAGGTGATTATGCTACTAGTCCAATGATAGAGAGTTGTAGAATTGCCACGATCATAATAGTATAATATCACTGATTAATTTCCTTCACAGGAATATAGAGTTTGAGTTGGTTACTGGTTTGGCCGATTTTTGCCATTTGGGTGATCCCAGTTTGCAAACCTCTATTTCATTCAGTCCACAATCAGCATCAAATATACAATTTCTTCAGTTGTACTCGTATCAGTTGTTCTCGGCCGTGAACTGCCTTTGTAACTGCAAAATCATTCACCTGGACATAAAACCCTCCAATTTAGTCTTGAATCACTCCGTAAGAAAATTTCTTAACATCATCCCAATCTCTGGTGTAAACGAGATGTTCAGGAGGGAGTGCTGAAGCTGGCGGACTTTGGAAACGCAGTGCATTTCGGCACTGTTGGCTCATCCTCATATCAGGTTAGGCCGAAATTATATTCGATTCGTAAAACTTCATGCAATTGAGTAGAATAGCTTCGTTCTCTCCTCCTTGAATGGCAAGTGAATAAATTACCAGGAAATCCGAATGACCGGCTTCCAATAATTAGGCATTGGGTAAGAAGTTTAGTGATGAGAAGTTAGTGCTAGCAGGGTGTTTAAGCAGGCAGTTCTGCTAAAGCAGCGCAGCTCCGTATATGAGTGGCAAGTGGAGTTTTCATCTATTTGGCTATCTGCGACCAATTTGCAGGACTTTCATACTGTTTTGTTTGGAAAGTGCGCTGGTTACTCTTAAACCTTTTTAGACAAATGGCTCCATGATTAGCATGCGCTACGCGTGCTGCGCGGAAGCAAGAAATTGTTGGCGGAACCATCTCAGAGTGGGCGGTGTTCGTCATAGAATCTCATAATTCACTCCCAAGAGGGACTGGAGATCACTGAAAATAGATCCGAGCAAAGCGTATCAGAGGCATGTGATGCTATATGAACATCGTGGTGGAGGCGAAAATCAAGAAATTCGATTGTCCTTTTCCTACACATAGCAATATCACCGCGTTGTGCGCGTGCACCCGCGTTTTTATACTTGAGATAGCAACTATAACAGTATAGTGACTGGAAAGAACAAATTAGCCCACAGTGAAATTGAGCCGTTTATATGCTGCTTCGGTCCAACCAAGCCGAGAGGTTATATAGAACAGATAAAATGCGACGGAGTGAGATTATGTCGACGACCCCAACTCTCCTTCATGAGTTAGGAGGCTGTGCAGCTATGCGAACTAGTCGCCATGTTCGACTCTCGATAAACCTCGGCATAGTTACAGTACCAATTTACAGGGTGGCTACTAAATATTGGCGCATGGTTTATTGACCATATTTTAAAAGAGAAGCTATTACATCTTCAGAAGTTTATTTTTATATACAGTAAAACATAAAATGCATTACTGAAGAAGGTGCTCGAAATGGCCTCCTTCGGCAGCGATACAGGCTTCAAGTCTCTTCTCAACTGACATCACCGTGGGCCGCAAGTAAGTGACGTCAACGTGACGCGAGAAGATCTTCACACTGGAAGTGGCGCACAATTCTCAAAACGACAGGCAATTGTTGGATCCGGCTAGCAGGCATTCTGCTCGACTTGTGTGCACACAAGGAGCC
>MU868886.1:0-21097 GCA_036418205.1 Ostertagia ostertagi | reverse complement strand
GCGCATTGATGAGCTTTCTAAAGCGCAAAACTCGCAGTCATCGGAAAACGCCTAGCTCGGCACTCCCCCAGGAATCAGGTATTATCTTTCCAGTTCTAGAATAATTGCTGTCAAACCGCACCACCTATAGCTTTTTCTCGATACTCCTGACCTAGTTTTCGTGACCGAAACATGGTCGTCTTCAAAAATATATGATGCAAAAACTCTTTCCGGCAGACCTTATAATGTCTATAGAATTGACCGTAAGTCTTGCCAAGTGGTGGTGTACGCTGTCTTTCCATCAAAAAAATTAATTTAGATGCTGTTGCCACTCCTCGCCTCAAGCTTCCTTGCCTTGAAGGTACGATACAGTTTCTTTTTGTCCAGCCAATTGTAGTTCTGACGAGGATGACATGCTCATAGACTTTTTGCTGAAGCTTTGTCTTCCCAGTGAACACTAGATTGTGCTCGGCGACTTTACCCTTGAAATATGGCTTCTGAAAAAGGCAAAAACTTCGTTATCGAAGTTTCTCGAATTCCTCGAATGCTGCGAATTAACTCAGTATATCAAACTGCTCACCCTCGGCGACTCAATTTTTGACATAGTTCTAGCAATTCTTCTGAACAAGAATTTATTCTTGTGTCTACCTATCGCGGCGTCTGACCATCCCGTGGTAGTTTTCAAAATCCAAATTTCGGATCCAAACTTCCAGACCGCTTCCCATTTCGATTCCGCGAAAGCCGACTATGACTCGCTTCCGAATTATTTCTTCTGAACTGATCCATGGGAGGTGTCTGGCGGTTCTCCTTGGGCTATCTTTGTAAGCTTATCCTTTACGCTGGATGTACAATGTATGTGCCATTTTCAAATGCAGGAGCGTCCAAAACCCTGAATTCAAAACATGTAAGCAATTCAGTGGCTCAGAAGCCTCGTCTTTCATGGCATTACAGTACTGTTCTTCGGGTAGTATTCAGTATAAGAGAGTCTGTAATGAACTGGATCGCCACTTACGGAGGTTCTTGTCTTACGAGAGAAATAGTATCATCACCGATGGTCTCAACATACTACTTTTTGCCCTATCAACCGCGACATGAAGCCAAAAAGTGCATACCTATACTCCATGATGAATTTGACGGACGTTGTATTACTGACGATCGAAAAGCAGAAGCGCTCGCAAATTATTCCACGTCTGTTTTTACGATTCGCGCAGAAACTGATCTTGAAGTTGACGGAGCTTGGCGCTCAGCCGGGCTCCTTTTCTGCTATCACTATAACCCTTAAAGGATTTCATAGAAATCTGAAGCCTCTTAAAGCTCCTATGTCGATATCGTTCAATGGGATTCCACTTCTACTGGCAAATGTGCCGCGTCTCTGTTCAAGTCAATATGCATGATAGTGAATGCGTCTCTAATATTTGGAGAAGTCCCTTCCACTCGGAAGGAGTCCACCATAAGGGCTATTCCTGAAATTCAAGAAACGAGTTTGTTCTCATCGTTCCGTCCCATGAGTATCACGTTTTCAACATGGCGTAGACATGATATATCTTATTTTGTCAAATGCCTTCGACAAAGTTATTCATGAAAAACTTGTTTCTAAATTACGGCATCAGGGAGTCGGTGGAATCGTTCTTAAATGGATTACTTGTTATCTGAATGGAAGACACATGTGTGTCATAGTTGGAAAACGTTTATGAAAAGATATTTGTGTACTACTGATGTCCCGCATCGGGGATTTGTCACCCCTCTTATTTCTGGCCTATACGCATGAATTACCAGCTTGTTCAAAAATACATCCAGCGGTGAAGGTTTACTCTGCGGCTTGGAGCATAACTGTCAATCTCCAGAAAACTTCGGTAGTTCACTTTGGGAAAGCTAAAAGAATCCCGTATATTTTCAATGACATAATCCTTCAAACTTCTAAAGAAGTCAGGGATCTTAGTTCCTGTGTGAACTTCAAACTAGATTTTGAACACCATATGAGTAATTTCGTTCGAAAGGTTTTTCGCACTCTTTTGCAGTTTTCCGGAGTATTTGACATAGCGACGTTACAACATTCTTGAAGCTTTATAAAGCGTATGTCATCCCGGTATTCTACTATGAGTCGCAGATTTGGAGTCTACATGCTAGGAAACTTAAAATCGAGATGGGGAAGGTTCAGCAAGCCTTCACGAGGGCCGTCATACACAGATGGGGTCTTGGTCCAGCCTCTCCCAGATGTATGCCGGAATACAAAGAAAGATCAATGGTGGATTAAAGCTCAAGCCGAGCAATTCATTGGGTCTTCAGACCTTGCCGAGGGCGCACCTTTTCGCTCTCTCTGCAATGCCCGAAACTCACAAAAAAGCAGCACGTCAAGGTTTTCAACTCCTCTTCTTCCGTGGAGCTAGATCGCTTCAGGCATCACCAGTTTAGATGCAACAAGCCCCAAGCCTAGGCATATTCAAAAGTTGATTAACAAGAATTGATCTGCTACAAATCCTTGGAATCCGAGATTCAAGTGTACTTTGCATTTGAGAACTTGGTCTGTAGCATACTCTTCCGTTATAGAGAACCTCGAGCTCCATTTTTCCGAAAAAGAAATGTCCAGCCGCTCATCTGAATAATTTTTTCTTCTTTCTTGTGCTTTTAGTTTGTCTAACACTCCCTTGTCAAGCTTCTAACTGAAGGACTGTTTTTGTTTTCTCTTACTTTTTGTTGTTTCTCAGAAGTTGGTGGGAAGCCAAAGCACTGCCATGATTTGTCAGTAGAATTCAAATACCATACCAAATGTTTGCCTTGAAAGATCCCCCAGCACTAGACTTTCCTCTAGGGGTCAGAAACAGGATTGTTAGGGGTAGGGAATCACCTAACATCCGAAAATTCAGTTTCTGATTCCACGTGTTCCACTTACTTGTCTAGGAGTGGCGTTACTCCATAGCGCCATCCGCAATTGGATACACTACCTTTAGCGCAACAGTTCAAGGATGAGTTAGAACAAGGCTTTGTATGAGTGGTCTAGTAGACATTTTCTATCTTTTGTCGTTGATTGGAAAACTTTTCACCTGCTTGTTTTATCACTACTGATTTGGAACAAATCATCTGTGATTCATGTGTTGGCAGTAGCGCATGCTTGCATGCATTTAATAAATAAATAAATTAGTCATAAGTAAACAATGTTACTGGAACATTAGCAGCGCCTATATATTCGCGGAAGGCTACCAAACAAAAAACAATACAAATGGAGTGTTCGTTTTCTGCGTTGAGACGTAAAATCTCCTGAAGTCGATTTCTTGCTGAAGGCACATTATCGGTGCTGTTGGTGGGTTTTTCGAACTGTTGCAAGGCTTTCAAGAACGACTGCTAAACTCATCGTGTTTTATTCATTCTTATAGCAATTTCCTTTGGCACACTGAATTTGGAGAATTCCGAAGATTTGAATTGGGAGAAGTGTGTTGCCAACTCCGATATGAAAAATTCTGCGATATTTTGTTGGTATCATCTTCGAAAATCTTCAAATGTATACAACGGCGAAATCTTGCTCTGATGCCCTGTATTGCTGAAGGCATCTTAGCCTGAGAGTAAAGTGAACCTGAAAGGGTACGAGATATTCCTCAGTGTCCAGTTTTATAGGTAGAGCAACAGAGGTGAGGTTTCCTTAACCCTTCGCGTACAGTGGCGTTTTTTTGGCTGGCTGGCGTGTGTGGCCGCGCCTATTTGAAACCTCACCGCGATCTGCGCGATTGATATAAAACTTTGATTTGTATCATAAAATTAAGCACTGTGCATATTCCTTAGGCCGATCGAGCAATTCGCTAGCGAATCGCTGGATCCGAGCGTTGCGCCAGCGAATCGAACGTTGCACCAGCGAATCGAACTTTGCACCAGCGAGTCGAACGATGTACCAGCGAGTCGAACTATGTACCAGCGACTCAATAGTGGGGACCCAACGTTCAAAGGAAGCCCGCCACTTTCAAACAGTGTCACGTGACAGTGGACCCTTTTTGAAAGTGGCGGGACTTGACAGTGGACACTGTTTGAAAGTGGCGGGCTTCCTTTGAACGTTGGGTCCCGCCACTATTGAGTCGCTGGTACCTGAGTTCCACTCGCTCAATTGGCATGGTATAGGGAGTATCATATCAAGAAAAATTGTGGTCTTTGCACAACTGCACTTCACTGTTTCGATAGCAATATAAGCATACTCCACCTCTTATTTGGGAACAACTGACGCTTACCTAGCAGATTGCTGAGACCAGCGCAATTATTTATTGCACTTGGTACAGAACTACGTGTAATGCCGACAGATATACACAATAAAAGCGAAAATCGGAAGCGGAAGAATGTCTGAAGCAAACTCTAACAGGAGTGTTAGAAATACATATGCTATTGTGCCGGTAATGCAGGCCTCCAATTTGATAGTGGCAACTGTCAAAATGGTACACAAAAACACCAAGAGCTCATGATGTTCAAAATTCGAGCTTCATGCTCTTGTTACCGTAATTTTTGACCTTCCTGTATTTTGCACAAACACAGCATGTTAAATGTATGGCAATGCAAATAGAATAAGAATTTATTTATAAATTATAAAAAACACATAGTACGCATATCTACGAAAAACATGTAGTGGCACAAAAATTGTTCTACGAGTCTGTTTCATTGTTCAAGGCAGTAATGCACAATATTAAGCCGACCTTACGTCGGCAAGGCCATGACTGGGTGTAATTCAAAAGGCAAGACTGAAGAGAAACACACTCACACAAGTCACAGACCCATGTTGAAAGCATAAACATGACAGCACAATAAGATATGTCAAAGTTACATGAACTTGGTAAAGCAGTGGAAATTTCTGTAAGAGACTCGGTAAGGCTAAAAATTAAGTGCGTCCTATGAAAAGGCAGTTATTGCACGTTACAATAAAGAAAGAAGCTCAGATCTTGTTTAAAGCGTATAAATAGAAGCAACAAGTGTTTGTCTTGGATTGTCTCACAAAGCTGCTTTTGGGTGGCAGCCGTTGGTATTTGGTAAGGTGGTACGCAGCATGACACTCACATCTGGGACAGATTTTGGAACCCATGGGAACTTTCCTCACAAAAATAATGCTGGAGCTCAAATTTGTGGCACACACTATCAACTTGCGTTATCGTACTACTGCTCTGAAGATGTACAGAATCCCTTCAGCGCCGATTCGTACACAGCTGAGCCCATCAAAGTGGCAAATTAGTTAAGCGGGTCTCACTGCAACCGAATTACTCACTAGATACAAAACCTAAAGTGAAGCTGCCCAAACCTAGACGCCCAGGAATGTCTTAGATGACCGCACATGGTTATGCTAAATAGATGTCGATTGCCACAGCAGAAAGAAGTTTTCGAGTGACTTGTTCGACTGTTGGACATGTATCCCTAAGACGGCCACAAAAAAGCATGATAGATTTTTCTTCACACGATTGTTGGTTCGCTTGGGGTCTTCCCATAGGAAAAAAACAACCTCGACTATTTAAAAATATCAGATTACCAGTAGCATTATAAAGATCCCTAACAACATTTCTATGGCATGATGTGGAATTTGTCGCGTTGCTTCTGCGCATAACACAAAGAGGCACCAATGATAGAACAACAGAGTACTATTAGTCCAGCGAGAAGCCAAAAGCCAACCAACGGCACACAAACGGCTGACGCAGGCGCTCCTGATGTCTGGGAATGAAGGGCTTCTGGTAGCTCAGCAGCTAAAATATTGATTTAAAATGAAAAACCAAAATACTTGAATTTGGTGAACGCATCAAGAATAATGACTTGTAATTCTTGAAATCTAGTAAGGTTAGGACTGACGCGCTGTTCGCATCGGAGGATATGCTCCCATGGATACGCTATTGGCGCACGCTCGGCACGGTTCCCCTACACACTCCCCGCTCCCTCTCGCTCTATGAGCTTCTAGATTCTTAGCAGGGAAAGCGTTAGCGTTGAAGCACCGATGAGAGTCGCACAAATGCCGAAATCAACAGACAAGGAAGGTGGTCCTATTTCTCGGTTTCTAGGCATGGTTTTTTTCCTCATCGCTTCTTTTGTTCAACACTGCACCACTGACCACCTTTACCCTTATTCCAGCGGACCGAAGCGCGTTTTGTGAAGGTGCACCATTAGTAGCCTAATGGGGCCATATCCGCTTCGTTGAGTTTCCCTCGCGGCTCTACACGTCCACCAATCGGCTATCCCACTGGTATCCCCTCGCCGTCGGACTCGTGCCGTTTTAGCAGAGATGCAGTATTAGCTTCACGTTGATGACATCAGCATTATGGTACTCGCCCAATGCAGCAGTGAATGGGGAGAACAAGGACTTCCCCTTCCCCATCTCTCGTGGTTTTTCTTCACTGCTGCACCTTTTCGCAGCTCTATGTTCATGCCCGACGAGCAAGCAAATTCTCGTAGCATTTCTTATTGGTATCAACCAATCTTATCACTGCTTCAAACCACTGACATTTGTCTTCTCATGTTGATTGTCAAGTTAACTGAGAGGCAGAGTAAAGTAGTGTTAAGATGGAGAGTGCAAATTCGCAGAATATTTCATCTACGCTATTGAAAGGATCTGGAAGAACAGGTAGCTATAACGATCAGCGTTTTCATTGTGCCTCGCACGGCCCGGATGGTGTTAATACATTATAGTTTGGTTTTGACGTTTTTTTTGCGTCAACGAAAAAATCAAACAATGGATATCGGCGACAATACAGATTTCAAACTCTATAGAACGACTGTGTTATTGCAGCTTTGCACTTGGTCAAAGCTCCACAACGATGTTGTAGAGAGCTCTTCAAATACGGCCACTGGCAACTTTCTAGCTGAATTCATACGTCAAATAAAGCAAATACGACCACTGGGTATTAGCGTGAGCTGAGCACCGCACCAGACTGAGAAGGCCGGATGGAACAATTGGAGAAACCATTTCAGTAAATTTGCAACGCAGAGCGTTAGCTTGGATTCTGCGCTTGTCGCTGCCATAGAGCGAACTGCAGGGCCTGCCGTAGTACTACTCTGGAGGATTTAGTGGAAAGGTGCTTACTAGAAACTCATTAGAAGCTCACCAATGTCCTTGTCGATAATGGTGAGTTCCGGTGAGGAGATGTCGACGTCGATCGCTTCCGCTTCTCGTCGCCGCATCTCCCTTTTCAGCTGTACGACATCGCTCTCGACAACGTCGCCATCGTGTTCGGGAATGTGGTTCGCACGAATTAACGATACGGGCGTTGGTTGGTAGAGCTTCAGTATTTCGACCCCTAAAGCGTGAATTTTTAGCCCTACTATGTACACGTAACAAATACACTGAAGAAACACCTACCTGAGCTTCGATATCCGTTTTATCTCACTGTCGATCCACTTGCATATTTCCGTCCAAAGAATAAATAGCGGACCAGGTGCTTGGCGGCGTAAATCATGGAGACCGATGTACCCGGATGCTGGGGAAGATTCCGTGTAGTTTTGTCAAAGATTGTAGCGCTTTGTCGCGGTGGCTGAAACGTCAAAAAATATCAAAATCAAAAAATTATTAGTCAGCTCAAGCAAAACCTTATGGTATTAGAATGATTTCATAGTTTGCTCGGATAACTTCGTTTAATGTATGCTATACGAAGTTATTACCAGATTAGTCCCCCGTCAACCGCCGGGACCTTCCTTTCCTGCGCAAGCTTTCTATCCTCCGCTATGGTCCCTTCCTCCTGTGACACCAACACCTGGAAGTGACGCGTATGCAACACAATGGTGTTTCATACAGTAGAAGGGACACAATCATGATATGACGGTAGATTTTTCGCTTCCCTTCCTCATCCTCCCTTCCTCTCTCCACTGCCCTCCAGCTGCCACTGCAGCACCATGTGGAATGAACGGAAGTGTGCTAAGCAGGTGTTTATATAGCCCTAAGAGTGTTATCACAACTATCCTGCTACAAAACATTGATATCTCAAATCCTGTAAGCTACCCGATTTGTTAGCGGTTTGTTTATCCCATGAGCTTCCTTCTCACTCACTTCATTTTGCGGACGGACACACATACATACACACACACATACAGACACACAAACCGACACACAAAGTTAGCGCTTTATAAAATAGAAGGATTCTTTGTGAAATTCGTCCTCAGATCGGTGATATTCTTTCCGATACTTCCAGTACTTCTCTTCTTATGACGACTAGCCCAATAACGGTTCTCCACAATGATGGGATGGCACTACCAAACAAGTCATGTAAATATTTTATGGCAGTCGTGATAGAACAGGATGCGACCAACTCTAATAAGAACAAACACTTGTTGGCGGTTAAGAACTCAGCAGTGTAATTCTTGCTTGAACATGGTTTTCTGTCAATCTCCATGACAGAGGTAATCCAATACGTGGCAAGAGCGCCAAGAAGAAACGAGGAATGGGTACTAGGTGAACCAGACATCGTTCACTAGCGATTTAGTTCTTGCCTGGTACCGTGCATTATTGTGGAAACCTCCCCATGCTAAGGAGTCCGGAAAAAAGACGCCTCCAACATAAAACGGTGAGTTCCAGGCCAAAAGCTGCCCCTTACGGGTTTTCTCGGTGCAATGCATCACATACAGTCCGATGCTATCGAAAAGAAAGCTGGCCACCTTTTCTCGAACGTTACATTAGAGTGAAGGTTATCGGTTTAAGAGAATATACGTGGGGCGAAAGGCAACCGCCTCCTGAACCATGCAGACGGTAAAGCGCCGGCTTCGTCTAGGCAATAAAGATATGCTCCCAGAAGGCTTGAGCATGGACTACCTGCGCCGCTCGCGCCGCATCCCGCCCACCTCTTCGCCGCCTGACCCCAGCAATCTAGCAGATGGAGCAATAATGCTGATATGGTCAGCACCGATGAGACAAAGGTAATGCGCAAATTAACGGGAAAAAATGGGCCCACTTTTTGGTTCCAGGCCGGTTTTTTTGATTTATTCTTCATTTCAGTATCATTGTCCACCTCTACCTTGATTAGTGGCCATTTCATCGTGAATCCCGCCTTCAATATGTTTGCGGGCTCTAAATGGCAGCGCACTTTCATGATTTTCTTTGACTCTTGTGGTACCATGTTTTTGAAGACGAAAATTGCGATAAAACGCTTGATTATGAAAGAGAAAGATGTTTAGCGGGTTTTCATGTAGGCAGTGGCAGAAGCTTTGTGGCAGAAGCAGTTGCCAATGGAATGGTAAGGAGCTGAGGGCGCCTCAAGAGCCCCTTCGCTCCTCAGACGCACTGACTGGTGACTCTTGGAAGGATGATGGAGACAACATCATTGAAATAAACACATTACGCAATCGTTCCAATTGCACTGCTGTACCGGTCACCCAAGCAGCAACTGCCTATGGATCGCCGTGTTCATGACAGCGTTTAGGATCATCTAAACGACCTCTAAGTTAGCAATAAACTCGTCCATACACGGAATTAAGAGTCGGGGAGCAGACCTCATTCCATGGGTTTTCTCGCCGCCTCCCTTGTTTCTTTCTCAGACACACCATACTTGGACACAACTTACTTCCCAACATTTCAACGGATATCGCCTTTGTTCGTGGGACCTGCTTCGCAGTACTAATCAGAGGAAACTTAGTTATTCGAGGAGGCATACATCCTATTCAAAAGTGAGTTCCTCTTACCTGCGGTAGACGTCAGCTCGGTAACGGTTGTGTATACGGTTGTTGATTGCGCTGTGGTGGCCACAGGTCCATAAGTAGTCGACGGGGACGGCGTCGTTGTAGACCAAGTCGCTGTAGTTGTTGCCGACGCTTGTGTGGGAGTAATGAGCTGGTCGCTGTCGAGGTCGTTGGCAAGGCTATCGTCGTGTGAACTTAGCGGTCCGCAACGTGGAGGCTTAAGACACAAGGACGGTAATCCCTTCAATAAGTTATCAAAAACACCTAATTTTGAACAACGATACCGTTATATCTGTGCATCCCTCGTCCAATTTGTAGCAGATTCGAACTTGGCAATTAAAGTAGACCGATTGTTGATCAGGAAAATTGAAGGCACTCGCAGCCTTCTTCAACGAACAATTACTGCAGGTATTTGACATTTACGTTTTCCGGCATTTGAAGGCATGCCCCAGGATCACATTCGTGTGACTCTTGCACGCAAAGTGCGAATGGATTGGTGCGAAATGGGACGGCAGTAAAGAAAAAAAGGAAATGAATCCGTCGAAAACGCTTAGGTTAAAGGCAAACCTCCGGGATTAGCCTGACCAGTCGTAGGGATCCACGGGGGAATCGTAAGGTCTGTAAGTAACTGGATCACTCCAGCTTCGTCGCGAAAACTGCGCGGTTAGGGCGCTAGTCTTGCGAACTCGCAACCATCGCTCCCTTCCAGTGCAGCCCTACCCCGCCGGAAGAGGGTGGTCAGATGCAAAAAGCGTGGCATCGATGTGAGGACCAGCGTGCTCTCTCAAAACCCAACGTGCTCTCTCGCCTATTTTGCTCTTCTTTCACCACCCTTCGCTCGGCTAGTCGTACCACATTCTACCCTACTGAAGGTTAAGGCCTTAATTGCAGCGTTCCCAAGGATTTCTCTTGCTTTCCTTTCCACTTTCAGGTCGTTCCGCAGCTAAGCTATCACCACAAAGCGCTGATAGCACCTGTTTAATCCCGGAGTTTGCCTTTAAGGGCTCACCCACCTTTCTAATCGGTTGTGCTAAAAGAATGTGAGACTAAGCATTGGAGAGGAGAGCACGAGGCGCGAGAGTGCAACAGAAGAAAGACCAGACAACGTCCCAATAAGAGAAAAAATCTGAAGCTTCAGCAACTTACTTACAAGGCCCCAAGCGCTCTTGTCGGTTGGTTTCCGTGCACGGGAACACACATTTGTGATTGTCCTCTAGGGTCTATACTACAGACCGAAGGGAAGCGTTCACACGACCTCTGCCTGGGTTGTGGAATTCAGGCATTATTTTTGTATGATGATATGCATCAGCTTATTTGCAGCTGTTTCGACAATAAGAGTAGATAGGGCCAGAATCCACATTTCGAGATGCGCCATGCTTGCTGCTTTTACACAGAATCCCAATGACCTTTGAATGGGATACTCATACAAAATAGATAACCCTGCAAGGCAAGGAGTATCCTAAAGGTTCCAGGCCAATGCGGCCCAATAATTCGTCTCAGGGCTTCGAAGGACTGCTTTTGCTTTGTGCAGATTTCAATCTCTTATTACAACCAGGTAGCAATCGCTCGTTGGCGACTGGCCCTGCTTGTGAAATAAAAACTTCAAGAATCTTTTGTATGAGTACAAAAATAACAGAAACCGTTTGTACTTCACTGTGAGGACTCGTGAGGTCAGACGAGTAAGTGAGCTCAGGCATGAGGAACGTGTCCGTTGAGCATCTAAATGTTCAATTACAGTAAAGTGTTTGTTTATTAGAATGAAGTGAATCTATCGTCAGTATTCAGTTTCTAGCAAATGGTACCAAACAGGAGGCTTCTAAAGGTATGGTAAGCTGTGACCCTCGAAGGCGGTTAGATTCAGATTGATTAAGCCGCTCTTCTCGGAAACCTGGCCGCGTAGAAATGCTGCCGTGGGTCGAAGGTAGTTTTTTGAGTGTTTGCAGTTGGAACAAACTATGTCATAGAACAACTTATGAGTTCTTCTCTGGCTGGTTCATTTGTTGGATTAACTGACAGATGTTAACTAAATGTCAACCTTTTGTACGTTAGGCGATGCTGCCGCCATCCAATTTGCATGAAAGACAAGGCCTTCAGATCATGGGTCGCATATGAAGAGGAATGGGCCCAGCCAGAATACGGAAACCTCCAACGCTTGCACCCGGACGGGTCTCGCTAATGATTCCCTCTCCACGTTTTGACGGTACGAGTCGGGATTGAAAATAATGATGCGTTATTTTGTTCGAACATTAGGCAAGGGGTGCAATGAGGAACATTAGTGAGGAGAAAAAGCAAAAAGCACCATAGAAAACACTAAATTTCCCTTAGGAGGCCGGCCGTAGTACGACGGAGAGACACAGCGCTGCGAGGAGAGGGAGAACGCGAGATAGTACGTCCACGTATGCCGTGGTGGATTACGCTGGCAGCGCGGGCAGCGCGGCGGGCAAGGCCTTAGCGCCATTGCCGCGCACTTTTGGGTCGCGATAGTGTCGCGCCCTCAGTGCTTGGGGAGCCCACTATCGCCCCTGGGAAGAACTTCTGCTGGTTGCCTAATCCTGACTCGTGGCTTTTAACACATGAGCAATAGGCAAGTCCGTTACAAAAATTCCTCTACAATCAGACGAGAGTTTTCCAATGAAGCAGCATTTTTTGCATTCTACATATTTCTGAGGCCATTTATTTCACCACTTTAACGCCGTTTCGTCATCTACTGCCTCAGAAAATTTCGAAAATGACCACCCTCCTCATCAAATCGAACGCGACCCCTGTGATAAATTCTCGACGGTTGATTCACTTCTGTTAAAAGTTAGCTTTGTAATTCATCTCTAAGGTGTTAGGCAACAATAGGGAGTGCGTAGTATGTAGAGAAAGAATGATGGTAGCGGTTATCGGCGCCGCGTACTGATTGTTTGAGAAAAGTGTGCACCAACTGGTGGTTTTTCTTCAAGAAGGTAGCGGACGCGTTTCTAAGCGTCGCATTTTCTATATAGCCTCGGATTTACCAATTCAAACCGGAACAGCAGGAAGTATCATTCGGTAGCAACAAGCAAAAAGGTTAATCATTCTATTCTAGAAAAGGCTGAAAGTGGTGGTTAAAAGTGCTATTGCGAGGATATAAGGAGGGTTAAACACCTGATGATGAAGGTTGCAGGTGATTGAGGACTAGAAAAAAAACATTCACATTCACTCCTCTTCTCCCCAGCCCAACACGTTAGATACCAAATTTAACATAAATCCCAAGAAACAGCTTTGGATAGTCACTTCCGCTGCTTTTATGGTTTTCAGTAAGGTACGAAAACTTCTGCCACTCACCACCCCCGTCCCCCATTGTTCACAATCAATAAGAAAACTGAGCAGGACGCCGATTTTCCAACAGAAGTGCAAATGGGCCGAACACCAAAAAGGCTCCGACCTGGATTAAACGCCTCATTGAGCCACTTAAAGTGTCACTGTATTGCTTTGTAATTTCATCGAATTCAAATCAACTTCGTACGAAGACTTGGTCAATTAGATTTATCGGCATGGAAGGCACTAAACGCAAAAGGTTATTGTTGCGTTTTTACACTGATAGACGGTGTTTGTCAAATTGGGCTCTCTCCCGTATTCGGCAGAACTTTTATTCACATGCCTGAACCTGTCTAGTACTAGGTTTGGGAACTATCAATGAATAATAAAAGAGCCGCCCAAGGCCCTGTCGTAAAAGTTCCAGGGGATAGGAAAAAGAGGGAGATTTGAACGTGTGGTGGATATCGTCGTCTTCAGATTTCAAATTGTGTAGGCTCTCTTGGGGAAGGTCCCGTCCTTTCTTTGACTTGAGCATAAACCTCTATGACCCCTAAGCCACAGCTTGAGCATGTTGTTAAATGCTGCCTAGTGACAGGTTCTTTTGTCCAGGAAAAGTCCCATGTTTCACGAAGTCTATTGGCCCTCACTCCTTTTTCATTTCTACAGTTTCCGCCAGTTGAAATGATCTCAGCGAAATCAACACACGCTATCGTTCCTCAGTTACTCATTTCATAGGTCAGCTGTTAAAGAGACTCGATCGCTTCAATTTTGAGAGAATGTTCATTTTTCAGCAAATTCTTCTCGTAAGTGTAAGCTCAAAATAAGCAAAAAAGCCTGGCAGGCTGCTAGTTTAACGTAGCAACTACCCACCAAACCACTTATGTTGAGCAGCGAGCGGCTTTTTTCGTATTAGTGTGAGCTAAATGCGGAAAATTTTTCGTCACTTAATGAGGGCACGAAGCCATGTTCAGTTCTTTTTATGGGAAAAAATAGTTGGAGCAGTTCGAGAAGTTCCTAGGGAATCTTACGGAAGTCACGGATCAGATCGAATGCCTCAATTCCATGCCTATGAATGGAAACTTGAAATACAATTGTTTTTCTACAGGATTTTGCATGCAGCCGCCTTGTTTTACTCTGAATTCGCTTGCGAAGAAGCAGCGGTGATTTTTCAGCGTTAAAAGCAAGCTTGACCAGACTTACTCATTGTCTTTTTTACCTTATCATGGCTACGAGCTCTTTGTACTGGAAGTAAACCACCGCGCAGATCACGACCTCGTCAGTTGTTGGCTGTATTAGATGTGTATACGAGACGTCACCCACCAGGATCAACCGTGCTTCTAGCTGCTTAAAGAAGGGAGGGTGTATTTGTGTTTTTTGGAGAGAGTAGTAATTGGGGTTGACAAAGATCGGGAAGTCGAAAGGAGGTCGTGTTGTGATAATTGAAGGGGTCATAGCCGGGGGAGAAGGAGCTCGCTTTCGACAGGCTTGGTGATTTCTAACAAAAAGTTCTAAAAGCATGAATGGACAAACTTTTGTCAGACATTTCCTTTTTCTCTATTCTCACGCAGGACACTTAAAGGAAGCGATTACGATAAGGAATTTTCGCATCGGGGGAGAACCTGCGCCACACGGAGCAATTACTTGGCTGCCAAGGAAGCGATGTGTGGTCCTCCCACGGCGAAAGGTGCTGTGGTTGCTGAGCAGGACCCGCGTGACGCCCCGCCCCCAGTGACGTGACGCCCACTAGTTTTGTTGATGATCTGGATGGACTGTTTGCTGTTGGCTTTTCATTTTGGATGATCATTTTCCCTTCTAGCGGCTGTATCTTCCAACTTGCCCACGTATTGCCTTATCAATCAGAACACTATGCTTGTTGGCATGATGGCGGCTATCGGGGTTAACACGTCCGAACAACGTCGTTCTTTACCGTCGCTCATCCATGGTCGAAAATGAAAGGGCAATCAAAGGGGGGTTATTTTGCTTATTTTTGACGGATTTCTTTGCTTTTTTCGCCATTGGCGTACTATTGAGACCCCACGTCCCCTCTAAACCCCTGTGAGATCTATCGTAATCGCTTCCTTTAAGCATTCTCTTCCCTTATCACTGAAATAGATATAGTGATGATGGTGCTGAGGTAGGGCTTACGTGAGCGGCTCCCTAAAGGTGTTGTGGTAGGGTTCGCATCGATATGTCTTTAAGGGGAAGGGGAGGTCGTGAGGATTCAAATCTACCGAACGCCACGGTTGATCCTGCCCCTGACTGAAAAGGTTCGAACTCGACAATGAATTAGTGAGAGAAGCCCATATAGAACAACTATAGCCCATATTTTCGTTTTTATTTATTTATTTTGAACCCCCTCCTATTTGAACACAACACTGTTGCAGACAGCCTATTTTTTGCCGACTCTTTCTATGTGCCCTGATGAAAGCTCAAACTGGATGGTGTAACGGAGTGTTGGTCTAACGGAAAGCGTTCGTGGTGAGTCCCTGAAACCTGAGTTGTGGTACATCCGCAGCTCTATAAAAAAGTCTACTGACACGTTAGCCGTCGTTTTTTTTGGAGAGAAAGGCGCGCTCATCCTTGTTCAAAGTGTTACATAACATTTTCGCTAAGCAACGTACAGCATACATAATCGACCACAAAACGAAGAACGAGCTTACCCTTGTGAATCAATGACGGTATGGTTGTTGCCTTGTCCGTCAACAATGGAACAGTCGTGTATCATCATTCCGTACACTTCAGATGGACAATCCCACACATGGTAAATGATGTCGCCCACTTGAGCAAGTTTTATCAGAGGTCCATTGGCAGAATCCTGCAAATATTAAATTACCATAGAACGAATTGATTTTCACATATTCACCTTATACATATGACGATTGTACGAAAAGACGACTAGTACTGCTCCTTGTTCGAATTTGATCTTTAAGATCCTATGGATAGGTACACAAGAGAGCTAATGCCATCGCTTGAGCGAGTTTTCATCAACTCGCAGCACTTGGTCTCTCCGCGCACCATCGTGAACCTCACAAGGGGAACTTTTGTGTTTTCTACAGTAATTCTTGCTTTTCCTCACTAACGTTCTCCTTCGCCTTTTTGTCTAAGTATCGAAACAAAATAACACCATTTCGATTGCGACCCGAGCTTTTATGATATCACAAGAATGCCACTGAAGAGAAACCCTAAAACTCTTCGCCCCAGGCGAGAATCAAACACGTGCCTCTACATCCTGCAATCACAACCAGAAAATTATTAAAATCATGAAAAATGGAGGCATTTATTTTGAATTCCCTAACCTCATTCTCAAGCATTCATAAGTTATGAAAGGTTGTATTATGTATGCTATATTGAAAGGCGGAGAGATTAAATTGAGAAAGAGTGCCAAAAACCATCCGTCGTGCACCCCTTGACCCAATTGTATTCATGGTCTTTGCATTTTGATATGATGATTTTATTTTATTAATTTTCTCACGTGACTTTTTGTTCACGTCTTCAATAAATAAATAAATAAATAAATAAAATGTCAACGGGAACAATGGCATTCTCCAGCTATGCACGAAATTGTGCCAGAAATTCAAGCCAAAGGTGCGAACCAACTTGCCGGTGAGTTATCAATAAACACTATATTACGCACTGACATTCATAGTTGTTCAGTAAACTGTACCTTGTGTAGAGTGTAGCGACATGTCGGCTTTTCGCTTTCGCCTGATACCACGGAAGTTGTCAGCTCACTGAAAATAAGAGCCATTCCTTCTGAGAAGTTTCGGTGAAACAGCACTCTGTAGAAATAGTTTTACAACGAGCGATCTTGTGATGGCTTTTGCGTGGTGGAGGGACGGGGAAAAGGCGAAGAAAGGTTATAGGAGGGGTACGCATCAGAAGAAATGGACAAATAAAGAGAATGGACTGTTCACCATCGGTGTGCACGGGTGCTGAAATTCCATACAGTCAATACTAAATGATCCAGTCGTTGAAATCTCAAAGTAGTTCAGGAGGTTAGCGGTCTAACACTAGAACAGTTGCTTCCAGAGGTCCAGAATGAACGGTTCGTGGTATATATTTACAACCAGATTAGTCCCCCGTCAACCGCCGGGACCTTCCTTTCCTGCGCAAGCTTTCTATCCTCCGCTATGGTCCCTTCCTCCTGTGACACCAACACCTCCTGGAAGTGACGCGTATGCAACACAATGGTGTTTCATACAGTAGAAGGGACACAATCATGATATGACGGTAGATTTTCGCTTCCCTTCCTCATCCTCCCTTCCTCTCTCCACTGCCCTCCAGCTGCCACTGCAGCACCATGTGGAATGAACGGAAGTGTGCTAAGCAGGTGTTTATATAGCCCTAAGAGTGTTATCACAACTATCCTGCTACAAAACATTGATATCTCAAATCCTGTAAGCTACCCGATTTGTTAGCGGTTTGTTTATCCCATGAGCTTCCTTCTCACTCACTTCATTTTGCGGACGGACACACATACATACACACACACACACATACAGATACACAAACCGACACACAAAGTTAGCGCTTTATAAAATAGAAGGATAATAGGAAAGAGAAGTTAGACCGCTGTATTCGAAAAGGTTTATTGTTGAGTATTCTTTCGGTTTTTCAGCATCGCACAGATTAATGTACCCCATTTTGACGATGTTTCTATTAAAATTTGCCCATTTGTCACCGACTTGATAAACTCGTGATGTCAGGTCGGAATTTTGTAGCAATCTCCTATCATGAAAGAAGAAAAACTCGAAAATCGAAGGCCACTGAGAAATATGCCCCTAAAGTGGTGTTTTTGTCACTCAAGGATCGGAGTGTTGAGGAGTCTATGCTATCGGCTGAACGAAACAAGGAGGATGTCTTAGAGCTCTTACTCACTTCGGAACAAGCCATACATGAATCATGGCTCAATAGACACATAAAAGAAGTTGATCGAGATTGTTCAGTAAAAACCTCGTAAGCTTCGATTTCATGGTATGGTTGTTTCGCGATCGTTTTTCTATTCCAAATAAAGCCAGACAGGCTTTTCAGGTGGGAGGCTTTCTATAGTTATCGCACTCAGCTAAAACCATTTACGGTTGATGGAAGACACAGTCCAGATGAGAACAAAACGGCACTGCTTGTAGTGAACTAGAAACGGTCAGACGGAAAATGTTCAACATTTCACACATTTCATAATGGTCCACATGCACATTTTTAACTACATCGGGCTTTGTAGAGGCCCAGTGAGTGTAACAGCACGAAAAAAAAAACTCGAAAACCCGCTGGACCAATGAGAAGGCAGAGCACAGCTTTTTTGAAACAAGTGTTGAAGTGTCCAGTGATTATTGAGGATAACTTCTTCGAAACATCGACACTTCTTTTCGGCTGACTTTAGCAGGTTATTAATGATTGCAGACATCGGAAATTCTACCCCAATCGATACGCTACTGTCATTGTTGACAACATAAAATGTCTGAATTTTCTCAATCATAGACGTAAATCACTTGGAACGGGTAGCACTACGAGACGCCACGCGGGAAGCTCGATCTGTTTTATTGTTTTTAAGTATATTTCTCGTCTCAGATCTCGCTAACGCGCGTAGGAGTCTCTCTTTCTGCGGGTCCTGCAGTTCTTTAGCCCGCTTCATTCCAACGCCTCTTCAAGCCTCTGAATACAAGCCGAGAACATCACTAATTTGAGTCACTGTAGAGGCTAGTAGTAGGTAGAGATATTTGACTAAAAAAAACCACCTCTTTCAACATGCCTTACATATTATTCCCACCTCCACTCCGTCCTCTCGCCATCCCTTTCTACCCTTCTTAAAGCTGACGCGCTGATTTATGGATGGTACAATCACATCAGGGAAATTCCGGTCACGGTAAAAAGTTTGCATGAAAATAGAAAAAATCGTGGAAGTTTTTGAAAATCCCAACAACTCACCCCAGAAAGGCGCTAGACTCCTCCCAATAACTATTCTTTTCTTCAAAAATACGCTACAACTCCAGACATAAGACTTTCTTTTCCAGAAAGGCAACAAACTTCCTAATCGAGAAATTCTCGACGCTTGCTCACTCTGCCCTTTGGCACATCATTACAGTACATTGATCTTTCTGCATCTTTTTCCTGCGCGTTGTTTTTGTTAGCAATATCGAGGAAACAGTGTCCTCGAGTATTCGATCCAACGACGCTATGTCGGATAAACCGGGAATACTATAGCAGCCTGACCTTGCTTCTCAAGAAGTGTCACCCATTACCATGGGCGCGACCGCTAACTTGCTTTGACAGGAAATCGGGCACATTACATTTCAATAACTGTGGTCTTTCTCGGAAAGAACCTTGAACAGAGGTTTAATTTCATGCAATTTACGACGCGCGAAAGTGAAGCGGCGAAGCTCACAATGTTCATGAACGATTCCGCTTAATGGCGTGACCTATGCCACTTATGCGGAACTCGCTTGTGCGCCAAAAACGCCATAACAGGCTCTCGAACTTCACGTGACAGCTTTTATGAAAGGCTGCCAAAAGATAGCGTTTTGCTGCACAAAACAAATCACAGAGGCACAAAACAAATCTCATACAAGGGCTTTAACTACGTACGAAATCGGGTCAAATGGTACCGATACCCCGCATATCACTTGACCAATCGCTATGGGTAATTCTTGCACTGTATCGAAATTCGGCGCGGCTAAATTACTGCAGTCACTTGGTTCCTTCAAAACTTAGAATGGAAATTCGATGAGTGGAGCGTCCAAACGCCATGTCACGATTCTCATTTTATTGGAAAAAACTGGTGATATTCGCCGCATTTGATCAACATATTCACTAACATCCTGAAAAGGTCAATCTAGAATTAATAAGTACAAAAAATAGGAACAAGCTAGTAGGGTGGGCTAGTGCCGCCATTTCGAATATCGGCTATCCTTTTCCTAAAGGGTAACCCATCGCCAGCTTTACTCTCAGCTCTACACTCCAATTCTCTCCATAAAGGTGATCTCTCCTTCTTGCCAACACCTAGCTTATTCTTTCATGCACTCTATGCTTGGAAAATGTGAGTAGGAATGAACACATGAGGTCGGCTCTCTTGGGGCACGCTGGTCATCTATCTCCATTTGAAATAATAAAAGCATGTACATGGCGAGACTTGACGGTGCTCATCTTTTCAAGTTGCACCTCCCACCTCCTCTTTCCTTTTACGCGAGTAGAAACTGCCACAGTGGTGCGTGCGTGCCTCATGAGCTCTCCGTCTGCTACATGCTGCTCATCGTCAGAGCGGAAGTTCGCAGGAGTTCCAGCATTTCCTGACCCTGGGCCGTATGCTGCCGTCCCTCCCCCCCCCCGCTGCGACCTAATTAGTTTTAAAAGTAAGTGGCCAATCACGGGAACGGCAGACCAATCGCGGAGCTGGCGTAAATGTAGCACGAGCTGCGAAACTCCTATGTTTAAACTTGGGGCGCTCCCTATGAGCTTAGTACTGCTCGTCTCCCAAAGCTACATGAAAAGATCAGCTTACCATTAGGGTCAATCGTATCATTGCCTTCGAATAGTCAAAGTAACGTCCTTATCATTTTTGGGAAAGGGGTCGTCTTTAGGTTGACCCTGGTCATGATTCATTTTTATGAGGTTGAGTGAGGTTAGCTCCTTATCGGAAGGTACAGGGAGGGGGTTGTGCTTGAGGAGTTCAACGAAATCGTTGCTGTATGAGAGAGAGTCGTTTTGATCGCTTTTTTTTTACCAATTTTGAGGGGCACTTTACGAAAGGTGTTGGAAACCTAGTGCTCCAGTGAATATTTTCAACCCATCCCCGCGTCTCGTAAAATTTTTGAAAAAGTTTCAACGCGACGAGTGACCTGCTAATGATACCACGAGGATGCTGCATTCAGAGCAGAACGTAGTATAGCGAAAGAGTTTGAACGTTTTTGATTGAACTTGGTTCCATGAAAAGTGCGCTTCGCCATTATGACGTGAGTTCTTGGGAGCGAAAGACGAGCTTTTCACAGTGTAGAGTTCACAGCGCTTCTTGTGGTGGAGCTAATTCGGAAAAATACCAAAATATAAAAAAATGTGCAGGGTCAACCAGCCGAGGCCAGGCTCTCCTCCTTTCTGCGGAGATCGCCTACCTACCGCCGGGACTGCTTTATCAGAGGATAGAGAAAAACACCCTCCTGATGTAATATCTTGGACTACTGAATGCACAACGTAGCCCTTTTATTTTTCGGATATTGACCATTAACCATCTAAAAATCGT
>MU868885.1:44237-65859 GCA_036418205.1 Ostertagia ostertagi | reverse complement strand
TGTTAAGAGAATCTCGAAATAGAACCCTATGATACAGTAGAGTGATTGAGTGATTCTTTTCGCAAATTTGAATATTCGATGATTTTAAAACTGTGCACAGTGCTCAGAAAACAGCGAATGAACAAAGGCAAGGTAATGACGAAAAAAGAAAAGCGAATAACGAAGTGAAACAAAGGGTGAAAAAACCCGAAACAGCCTTCAATTCTCAGCGTCGCCAAGTGAGGGGACGAATCCCCCTAGTCTCGACTAGGGGGATATATCCCCTGCCTGCAGAGACGCAGAGGGTCGACGGCAGTGACCGTCCGCACGGTTGCGTCATAGGAGGGATCCCAAGGTTGGGGGATCCTCCCGGAAGTTGGGGTTGCTCCGACTACTCTGGACGGGCTTCACCCAGTTCAGGTATGTCAGGTATGCCAGGTAGTATGTTGCCTTCCTGAACCAATTTTTTCTGCCCAATGGGGACTTTTCTTGACAAATTATGAATTTTTATTGAACGCCGCCTCTTCAAAGAACACACAGTGGGTTTCCCAATTCGACATAGCGACTCAGCGCACATCTTCACCTATTTTACCACGGTCACTGGGGACCCTGTCACACCTATTGAGAAGCTCGATCGATGCTCTCGATAGATCGCTTCCTTAGTAAACTGTTGAGTAAAGCACTTTCTGACTACAGACGGCTGAAAGAAGTTCTGATTTATCGCAGTGAACACATATTTATGGTTTTGGCGAGTGTAAACTCGCCCATTTCGAAAATTTCCCCGTTATTTTTGCAAAAATCTGAAAAGCAACCATTTTCGGCAGAGTGGACGAGTCAAGTCATTTCAACCGTAGGATAGAGCAACGTCTAGTTTTACGATGCCATTTAAAATTTTCAAATTATCGCATTTGTAGAAGTTAGAGTTGAAGTTGTCTTGAAAATGTAGAAACTCGTGCTTAGTAAAAATTTTCGTCGTTAGTTACCCAAAAACGTATTTTCCCATTTCCATAAATTCAGAATTATAGGTAGACCCATACAGAACACCCAGGCGTCTTTCAAATTGAAAATATTTGATCACTTGAAGAAATTGGGGTCTATTCCAGTTAGGGGGGCATCATGGTGCGGTGACTCCCAAAAAGCTACGGTAACTCTGAGCCAGGGGGAGTGTAGCCAGCCTAGGGGGGTGGGGGTGAGGGCAGTCACTTGACATGCGTGAGAAGCTGGAATGTTCGAGTTTACATTAGCTCGCCGAGAAACTGCATCATGATGCCCCCCTAACTGGAATAGACCCAAGGTTTGTTTTATTGAATACGTGTTCAATCTTCAAGCTGTTTAAGCATTAAACTCATTCAGTAGACAAAAAGCTTCCAAAATGCAACACTATTCAACTCTACAAATGCTGTAGAATTTATTAAAAATGGAAATCGTTTCATTTCTGAAGGAAAATTTTCAGCCCTCTTCCTGGCAATTCGTATAACTTCGTATAATGTATGCTATATCACATGCATAACGCACTGCTGCCCTATAACAATGCACGAACCGTTTGAAAGCGCTCATTTGTCGCTGAATATTTTCTAGTTAATCCGCTGCTTCGAGGGAACGATATGCTATGGTCACTGAAATCTCACATGCTCTGAAATATGCTTCAGAACAAGCGAGCCGAGCAGTGTTGAAGATACCATCACTTCTAACAAACATAGTTTTGCACAAAATTTGATAATATAGCTGGTTCTCGTTGGTAAAGGAGTGCGAATGTTAACGACTTGCGTGAGCTGAAAGAACGCCGTGTTACTGCCATTTACACTCTAACGACTGGCCTTCACAAACATGAGACTCATTTTTCTTTATTTATCTAGATTTGTTATGTTTCAAAACTCTTCATACTCTATCGGACGCAGAAAATAGACTCAATATCTATAATTAATTATTTGAGGGCAACGGCTGTTAATGAAATACACGAATACCGGCTGTCGCCAATGTTTTGAACATGTGCTTCAAATAATGCGAAAGAGCTCACCTGTATTGGTACCTTACTGATTTCCAGAGCTCCGAAACTGGCTTGCACTCCTAGAGTGACACATGTTTTTGAAGATTGTATATCTATTTCAAAGTCGGTACTTTTGGCATCATCTTTTTCCTCTTCGCTTACAGCTTCATTATTCTCAATCACTGGTTCACTTGTACTATAGATATGCTCCTTAGCCAGAAACTCAGCAAGCGCTTTTGAGAAGCGGTTCTTCACCGAAGAGTTCATTCAAAAACGTTTTAGCTGAAAACAGACGAAACAGTTGCAAATTTCCAGAATTGAACAAAAAAACCTACATTGTCCATACACTGCAATCGGTTTAACCCATGGACTGCAGACGAAGCAGAGTTCGTTTTCGCAATTATACCAGTGAGAAATCAGCTTCCACACATACCGGCATTTGTTATCTGCATAAAGAACAAATCAAAAGTGTGTGAGTTTAAGAGCGAGAACCTGGACAATGAGTTCACGTGAGAAGATAAAGTATAGTATAGGTAAAAAGAAATTTGATAGGAACAAATAAAAGATCATCGTAACTCAGCAAGCACCATCTAATAGTGAGCTTTGGCATACGAGTGCATCTGCATCTTAACACTCCTAAGTTCCTAACGTAAACATTCTGACAATTTTCGAGGAGTAGGCCAAGTCTTGCCGACATGCAAAATTCTCATTAGTACATGTAATCGGGGCTACTTCCATTATTTTCCAACCAAAAAAAGTCTCAAACAATCTCTTACACAACACTCAGCATTACTGGTACTAACTTAGCTGGGGGATCACACGGCGGCGCGGCTCTTTGCTCGCCTGGCATCTGCGTACTTCGGAAAATCCGTGAGCAAGGGGGACTGTAAGCAGTCTATAGGATGGGTGGGGGGCGGCGCGGGAGGAGGGCGTGAGGCAGATCACATGCGTGAAATCTGGAATGTTGAGTTCACACTATTCTCGCGAGATGAGTGCCAGAGCGAGCAAGAGCCGAGCGACGCCGCGCCGAGTTCCCTTCCCCCCCCCCGCCCCCCCCCCCCCCCCCCAGCTAAGTTAGCACCGTCTTACTTGCCAAGGATGGTGGCTGCAATTTTTGGAGCATTAGTCAGGTAAGACAAGTTTTAAAATGTATATTTACAAAATTATAAATGATTATTCGGGAATACTGGACGTAAAGATTATTGTTTAGTACTTTGATAGACGTCAAGACTAACCTTCACATTTTCCTCGAATGTGACAGCCGTGCATGTGACACAAGCGATATGAAGTTCTTAAGCATGGCGTCACCTTACTACACCACAGTGGATCGTCACGATTGAGATACTAAAATCCTCGAACTGTCAAGGTTTTACATAGAACGACTTTGAAATAAACGACATACCACACATGGAATATGCGACCGCAAAGCATGGATAAGGTCACCAAGAAAGTCCCGCAACTGCTCTTTCGAACCGAACCTTTTCAAAGATCTTGGGCACTTCGCATAGATATTCGCTAGAAGTTCCTCAACTGAGAAGTTTAAGAACATTTTGTGAGTTAGGGCTTCAGAAAGCCATTAATGGGGTCTGAAGTTCAAAAACCACCGGTAAATCAAGAATTACCAGAATTCTGAGCCTGAAACGGATATGCCGGACGGTGACGGCATCTGAATGGTTTTGCTTGACCGCCGAATTGTGTGAAAATTGCACAAAAAACTTGGTTCACCCCTAGGAAAAAAAATGAACGAAATCAGACGTACTTGTGAGGGAACTGTTGTCATCATCAAGTTACTAGTATCCAAGCATCGAAGCAATATTGCGCTTTCGGTAACGCCTGCATGAATTAGGCAGCGTCCAGAGTTAGCGATCATACATGGGATTAGGAGATTGGTCTTCAAGGAGAAGGATATGTATTGATTAGGCGATTAGGCGACCGTTTAGGAGACGCACAAGCGTATCGGACACACACCTTTTCATCGGCTTTAATCGGTTTCACCCTATAGCTGTAGTCACCGAATCGTCGTAAGTCGCTATATACGACCACTCTGAGCTGCCTTGATTCGCTTCTACTTCGATTAAAAGGAACACAGGGCACCATTTTATGTCAATGACAGATGCCAGACTTTGATGACTGTGACTTAAAGGCATGGGTCTGGATCGAGTTGGTGTGAAACAATGATCAAAAATTTGACACGAAGTGCGATGAGAAACGCGTGTGGGAAGAAAAAGCAAAAAAAAACCTCATAGAAAACATTGCAGTCCCCCTTGCGAGGGGACATGCTATGACGAAGAGGCACAACACTGCGAAGGGAGGGAAAGCGAGAGAGCACGTTGTAGCGGGGCGCGCATACGCCACGTAGCCACGATTGATAAGGATGGCAGCACGGCAGCAGACAAGGCAAGGTTTTACAAGGGAGGTTGTTCAGGGTGTGCCAAGACTTTTCAAAATGGTTTCTTGCACCGACTTGGCGGCACATATTTGAAGGTCTTTCAGGGCGTGGCGAGCTTTTTGAAAACGGTCTTTTGCATGATATAGGGGCAGATGCGGGGACCACAGAACCATGTTAATTTTTCCTGAACGGCCCTCTGAATACCAGAAAAGGGGTCCCTAGTTCGATTCCTCGTGGTGACAAAGTTTTTGCATTTCGTGTTGACGTTTCCAAATTCGCGCAAAATGGAGTTAGCATGAATAATTAGTACCAAATTCATGATTAGGAACGTCAGTAACCCTTACAAATAGACTTTGATTGAAAAACTGGTGAAAAAGGTGTGACTAGGGCCCCTTTTCTGGTATTCAGAGGGCCGTTCAGGAAAAATTAACCATGGTTCTGTGGTTCCCGCATGTGCCTCTATATCATGCAAAAGACCGTTTTGAAAAAGCTTGGCACACCCTGAAAGACCTTCCTTGTGGTAAGCGCCGCTGCCTCGCACTTTCGAGTCGCGACAGTCTCGCACCCTCCTGCGCTCGGGGAACCGTCTTTCCCACTCTAGGAAGGACTTCTTTGCACCTAATTCCCGGACCAGATAGAGCTTCAGGGGAGATATGCGCGACGGACGCACAAGTGCGTAAGAAACACAGATATGGTATCGCAAAGAATAATTGATGCCTCTGTTTGGTAAAAAGATAGAAATCCACCTTAAGGCCATGCACCTACTCCAGTTATATGAGAGTGACATATAAAATGCTGGTGCGCCTCTACAAGTCGAAGCCATGCGGAATGCAAGATCGTCCGAAAATGCAACTATGTGGGGGGAATATGAGACGATGAATGTTCTAGGGGTAAATTCCTTATTTTTTGAGAACATTTTCGATTTTGGATCATCCGCGCGCGCCGCCGCGGACCTCGCTATTCAGATTATAGACCGCGCCTATAAATGTCGCAAGATTACAAGGAGTTGCATGCCAAATATGCAAGCCTAGGAGGACGCGCAGAATTCTAAAAAATGAAAATTTGTTGTGCAGCTGAATGTCAGCCTCCGCATAAGGGCCGAGTCCGATATTTGCGAAAAAGAGATGTGGTAACGCGGTTGTAAACTGCCACTAATTACCCCTAGTCGTTCGGTGCTAACTTAGTTGGGGGGGGCCACGCGGCGGCGCGGCGGTCTGCTCACCTGGGCTCTCTCGAGCGAGACAGTGTAAACTCGAACATTCCAGCTTTTCACGCATGTCAAGTGACTGCCCCCACCCCCCCCCCCTAGACTGGCTACACTCCCCCTGGCCCACGGATTTCCGAACATGCCAGGCGAGCAGACTGCCGCGCCGCCGCGTGGCCCCCCCAACTAAGTTAGCACCACCCATATCGCGAAGCACGAATTGGGTCTGTTGTATGTGAAGGATCCATTCAGGATATGTATTAGGTCGTGAAGAAAGTTCTTGCGCTTTTCGGTGTTTCGTTTTTTTGAACGCTTTATTTTGCTTACGAATTCAAGCAAGCTGCCAATGAGCTGTATGTGGTTTTGAAGAGCTTTTCTTGTTCTATCTAACAGCTAGGCTAGCTATGTTCCTTATTATTTAGTTGTCATTTTTTGAAGCCTTGAATACGGCATACTCCAAGAGCAAATTTGCATGATTTCCTTTTTCTAGCTCAAAGCAGGCCAGTATGGAGAGGAGCAGGTCAAGATATTATAGACGCACTTGGCTGAGATTCGCAATAAATATGGTCTGAAGCAATTGTTCAAAAAGCTTTTGTAAGAATAGCGAGAGCCCTAAAGATTGTGAGGGTGGTGATCGGAGATTGGACAACGCCAACGATTAGTCGAACGTTCTGGTTGAAGCACGTTTGCACAAATCTATTGAGAGAGGTTCCTCCTAAACTAATCGCACTTGCATTGTGTTTTCTTGTTGTACGGGAAGAGCTGGAAAGTCCGCAAAAATTCAAATAGGGCGTGCCGCTTCAGCTCTCCGTTTTGAAGGGTCATTCGCCGCGTTCTAGCTTGTTTCATATGCCATGAAAACAACCTGACTTTTTGATCATTCGCGACGCACGACAAAGAACTGATTCTTTGCTACAGAATACGAACCTTTGGTGAAGTGACTGACTGCGATTAGGCTCTACAAACTTGCAAAGTGAAACTTCACTGAAGGAAGGTTGAGGTGACTTTCATAAGGTCAGCGGCTGGTCTAGCTTTTCGTAACCAGGTGGATCTGTTAATGTGGAAAAAGTACTCCTGATAATGTGTCAAACTACTCCTAGAACTCTGGCACATATGCTCGAAATTCCTCATTATAAAGGAACCGGCTCGTCCCTGACAGGTAGCTCGGACGCACATTCCACAACCAACCCTGCAGAAGTTGGACAAGATTGGCTACGAATTAGTCCTGCGAACATCCTACTCGGTAGACCTTTTGCCTATAATTTGTCACTTTCTCGACTACCTGGATAGCTTCTCCAAAGAGTTATGCTTCAAAAACCAACATGATGCGGAAACGACCTCCGCCGGGTTCATCGTCTCTAGAGCTCCAGTATTCTGCACTACCGGGCTGATTCAACGCAGCTATTATTGGCAAGAGGTTTGTGGATTCTAACAGTCTTTACTCCAATCAAAAAGGTTTCGAATGAGCCGAGATACAGGCATTTGAAAATCAAGGTCGAAAAAGCGCAAGAACTTTCTTCACGACCTAATATCTCCTTTCAGTGCGCTACAACTTCATCACAAAGCTTAGTAAAAATGACTGTAAGAAAACTAACACTGTTCCGAAGGCATAGGAAGCGCCGTCCCTATCATCTGCTGCCACCAGGTTGTGCCAGTGCCGGTGCTGAAATGACAGCTCATGTGAAGCAGTCTAGTATGTACGAGAATTAACAAGTGCAAACCTGACTATCCTATCTCGAACTAATCAAATGACGTCCATTGCGGGAAGAAGCTTGGCAAGGGTCCATGACCAACAACTGAAGTTTATGTTCCAGCAAAATCACAGAATGCGAAGTCCTAAAATTTATATTAACAGGAATCGAAAGCGCATTGGGGAAAGGGCGGGCTCACCCCCTAAGATGTTTACGGGTGTCGGAATTCATTTCAGGGGATCTGACGGAGAAAATGAAAGGCTAACGACTTCGTGGGGGAACACTGGTGTGACTCGCTAGGACAGTAAAAGAATTTTTCGCTTTTCGAGGCGCGAACCCTTTTCGATGCGGGAACCCGAGGTCACCCACTGATCATGAATGGGTTCCGCAGCGGAAAAGTTTCGCGAAAAGCCAAAACGTCGCTTTTTGTTCTAGCGACTCACATTCGTGAGAACACCGGACACGCAGAATACTTTGCCAGCAGGACCAACCCTTTGGGTAAGGTCCAACGAGGTGGTCGCATTTTTTTTCTTTTCTTTTTCGAAGAAAATGGTATTTGGTGGAACCTGCATGGTAAAACTTTCTGAAGGAGAGCAGGGCGGGAAAAAATAAGCATTTTATTTCCCCAAAAAGTTTTTATTGTCCAAGAATAATGCTATTTCTGCTCTCCTTCAGAAAGTTTTACCATGCAGGTTCCACCAAATACCATTTTCTTCGAAAAAGAAAAGAAAAAAAATGCGACCACCTCGTTGGACCTTACCCAAAGGGGTTGGTCCTGCTGGCAAAAGTATTCTGCGTGTGCCTGGCGGTGTTCTCACGAGTGTGAGTCGCTAGAACAAAAAGCGACGTTTTGGCTTTTCGTGAAACTTTTCCGCTGCGGGACCCATTCATGATCAGTGGGTGACCTCGGGTTCCCGCATCGAAAAGGTTCGCGCCTCGAAAAGCGAAAAATCCCTTTACTGTCCTAGCGAGTCACACCAGTGTTCCCCTACAAAGGCGTTTAGCTGTCATTTTTCGAGTAGACCTGAAAGAATTCGACAAGAAACATCGTACGGAGCTCTCCGGATCCTTTCCAAGCGCTTTCGGACCTTGTAAATAAATTTAGCCTTCGGCATCTGGGGGATTTTATGGAACTAACTCAGGTTGGGCATGGAGCTGGAAGCTCGCCGAAGCAGGGACGCAAGTTGAAGGTTCGAGATAGGATAGTCAGGTTTGCACTTGTTAATTCTCGTACATACAGACTGCTTCACATGAGCTGTCATTTCAGCACCGGCACTGGCACAACCTGGTGGCAGCAGATGATAGGGACGGCGCTTCCTATGCCTTCGGAACAGTGTTAGTTTTCTTACAGTCATTTTTACTAAGCTTTGTGATGAAGTTGTAGCGCACTGAAAGGAGATATTAGGTCGTGAAGAAAGTTCTTGCGGTTTTTCGACCTTGATTTTCAAACGCCTGTATCTCGGCTCATTCGAAACCTTTTTGATTGATGTGAAGACTGTTAATCTACAAAGTTATACGATAATAGCTGCGGTTATCAGCCTGGTAGTGCAGAATACGGAGCTCTAGAGACGATGAACCCGGCGGAGGTCGTTTTCCGCATCATGTTGGTTTTTGAAGCATAACTCTTTGGAGAAGCTATCCAGGTAGTCGAGAAAGTGACAAATTATAGGCAAAAGGTCTACCGAGTAGGATGTTCGCAGGACTAATTCGTAGCCAATCTTTGTCAACTTCTGCAGGGTTGGTTGTGGAATGTGCGTCCGAGCTACCTGTCAGGGACGAGCCGGTTCCTTTTATAATGAGAATTTCGAGCATATGTGCCAGAGTTCTAGGAGTAGTTTGACACCAACCATTACATTTCTCAAAAAGGAGTACTTTTTCCACGTTAACAGATCCACCTGGTTATGAAAAGCTAGACCAGCCGCGACCTTATGAAAGTTACCTCAACCTTCCTTCACTGAAGTTTCACTTTTGCAAAGTTTGTAGAGCCTGATCGCGGTCGATCACTTCACCAAAGGTTCGTATTCTGTAGCAAAGAATCCGTTCTTTGTCGTGCGTCGCAAATGATCAAAAAGTCAGGTCGTTTTCATGGCATGAAACAAGCTAGAACGCGGCGAACGACCCTTCAAAATGGTGAGCTGTCGCGGCACGCCCTATTTTGAATTTTTGGACTTTCCAGCTCTTCCCGTACAACAAAACAATGCAAGTGCGATTAGTTTAGGAGGAACCCTCTCAATAGATTTGTGCAAACGTGCTTCAACCAGAACGTTCGACTAATCGTTGGCGTTGTCCAATCTCCGATCACCACCCTCACAATCTTTAGGGCTCTCGCTATTCTTACAAAAGCTTTTTGAACAATTGCTTCAGACCATATTTATTGCGAATCTCAGCCAAGTGCGTCTATAATATCTTGACCTGCTCCCTCTCCATACTGGCCTGCTTTGAGCTAGAAAAAGGAAATCATGCAAATTTGCTCTTGGAGTATGCCGTATTCAAGGCTTCAAAAATGACAACTAAATGATAAGGAACATAGCTAGCCTAGCTGTTAGATAGAACAAGAAAAGCTCTTCAAAAACCAATACAGCCTCAATTCAGCAGCTCGATTTTGGAATTTCGTAAACGAAGTAAGCGTTCAAAAACGAATTATCGAAAAGTGCAAGAACTTTCTTCACGACCTAATAAATTCCTGAAGGATCCTTACATAAGACCAAGTCGGTGCTTTCGCAAGATATGGGGTGCTAACTTAGTTGGGGGGGGGGCACGCGGCGGCGCGGCAGTCTGCTCGCCTGGCATGTTCGGAAATCCGTGGGCCAGGGGGAGTGTAGCCAGTCTAGGGGGGTGGGGGGTGAGGGCAGTCACTTGACATGCGTGAAAAGCTGGAATGTTCGAGTTTACACTGTCTCGTTCGAGAGAGCCCAGGTGAGCAGACTGCCGCGCCGCCGCGTGGCCCCCCCAACTAAGTTAGCACCGATGATGGGGTATAATGTTGTGGCATTTACAACCGCGTTAAACATCTCTTTTTCGCAAAATCGGGACTAGGCCTTATGCGGAGGAGGAGACATTCCAGGCTGCACAAGCAATTTTCATTTTAGAATTTCTTCCCCCCCCCCTAGGCTTATATTTGGAGGGCAACCCTGTAACTTGCGACAAGGCGGCGGGTCTATATAATCGAAAACTGAATGTTCCAAAAAAGTCAAGGGAATTTACCCCTAGAACATTCATCGTCTCATATTCCCCACATAGTTGCATTTTCGGACGATCTTGCATTCCGCATGGCTTCGACTTGTAGAGGCGCACCAGCATTTTATATGTCACTCTCATATAACTGGAGTAGGTGCATGGCCTTAAGGTGGATTTCTATCTTTTTACCAAACAGAGGCATCAATTATTCTTTGCGATACCATATCTGTGTTTTCTTACGGCACTTTGCGTCCGTCGCGCATATCTCACCTGAAGCCACTGGTCGGGATTAGGTGCAAAGAAGATAGTCCGTCCTAGAGTTGAGAAAGATGGTTCCCTGAGCGCAGGAGGTGCGAGACTGTCGCGACTCGAAAGTGCGAGGCAGCGGCGCTAACAAGGAAGGTCCTTCAGGTGTGCCAAGCTTTTTCAAAACGGTCTTTTGCATGATATAGAGGCACATGCGGGAACCACAGAACCATGGTTAATTTTTCCTGAACGGCCCTCTGAATACCAGAAAAGGGGGTCCCTAGTCACACCTTTTTCACCAGTTTTTCAATCAAAGTCTATTTGTAAGGGTTACTGACGTTCCTAATCATGAATTTGGTACTAATTATTCATGCTAACTCCATTTTGCGCGAATTTTGAAACGTCAACTCGAAATGCAAAAATTTGTCACCACGAGGAATCGAACTAGGGACCCCCTTTTCTGGTATTCAGAGGGCCGTTCAGGAAAAATTGAACATGGTTCTGTGGTTCCCGCATCTGCCCCTATATCATGCAAAAGACCGTTTCAAGAAGTTTCAAAAAGCTTGAAAGACGCTTCCATGTGCCAGATGTGCCCAATTGTCGATGCAGAAACTATTTTTGAAAGTCTTGGCACACCCTGAACAACTCCCTTGGTGAAACCTTGAGGTCTGCTGCGTGCTGCATACCTTATCAATCGTGCTAGTGGTCATGCGCGCCCGCTAGCACGTGCTATATCACGTTACCCTCGCTTTCGCCAGTTGTTTGCACTCTTCGGCTAGCCATGCCCTCGCAAGGGGGGACTGCAAGTTTTCTATTGAGGTTTTTTTTTTGCTTTTGTTTCCCAGCACGCCGTTTTATCGAACTTCCTGTCAAATTTTTGATCATTGTTTCGCCACTAACTCGTCGAGCAATGCCTGTAGTCACAGTCATCAAAGTCTGCATCTTTCATTTGACAGAAAATGGTGCTGTATTCCTTGAATCGTTTAGTCGAAGGCGATCAAGCAGCTTCGACGGTGGTCGGATATATGGCGATTAGACGATTCGCGTGACTATAAGCCTATAGAGGGTGCTAAACGAGTAGGCCGATGAAAAGGTGGTGTGTGATACGCTTGTGCGTCTCCTAAACGGTCGCCTAATCGCCTAATCAATACATATCCTTCTCCTTGAAGACCAATCTCCTAATCCCATGTATGATCGCTAACTCTGAACGCTGCCTAATTCATGCAGGCGTTATCGAAAGCGCAATATTGCTTCGATGGCTTGGATACTAGTAACTTGATGATGACAACAGTTCCCTCACAAGTACGTCTGATTTCGTTCATTTTTTTTTCCCATAGGGGTGAACCAAGTTTTTTTTTGTGCAATTTTCACACAATTCGGCGGTCAAAGCAAAACCATTCAGATGCCGTCACCGTCGCTATTCGTTTCAGGCTTCAGAATCTCCGGGTGAATTCTTGATTTTAACCGATTGGTTTTATAAACTTCAGACCCCATAATGGCTTGAGCCCGTAACTACAAATGTTTTTTTTAAACTTCTCAAGGTTGGGAGAACTTCTAGTGCGAATAGTATGCCAAGTGCAAGATCTTTGAAAAGGTTCGGTTCGAAAGAGCAGTTGCGGGACTTTCTTGGTGACCTTATCCATGCTTTGCGGTCGCATATTCCATGTGTGGTATGTCGTTTATTTCAAAGTCGTTCTATGTAAAACCTTGACAGTTCGAGGATTTTAGTATCTCAATCGTGACGATCCACTGTGGTGTAGTAAGGTGACGCCATGCTTAAGAACTTCATATCGCTTGTGTCACATGCACGGCTGTCACATTCGAGGAAAATGTGAAGGTTAGTCTTGACGTCTGTCAAGTAGCTAAACAAGGTATCTTTACGGCTCAGTATGCCCGAATATGCAATTGTAATTTTTGTAAATATACATTTTAAAACTTGTCTTACCTGACTAATGCTCCAAAAACTTGCACTCGCACATACTTGCAAGGTAAGAGGGTGCTAACTTAGTTGGGGGGGGGGGGCCACGCGGCGGCGCGGCAGTCTGCTCACCTGGCGCTCTCTCGAGCGAGACAGTGTAAACTCGAACATTCCAGCTTTTCACGCATGTCAAGTGACTGCCCTCACCCCCCCCCCCCCCCCCCCCCCTAGACTGCCTACACTCCCCCTGGCTCACGGATTTCCCGAAGTACGCAAAGATGCCAGGCGAGCAAAGCGCCGCGCCGCCGCGTGGTCCCCCCAACTAAGTTAGCACCAGTAATGCTGAGTGTTGTGTAAGAGATTGTTTGAGACTTTTTTTGGTTGGAAAATAATGGAAGTAGCCCCGATTACATGTACTAATGAGAATTTTGCATGTCGGCAAGACTTGGCCTACTCCTCGAAAATTGTCAGAATGTTTACGTTAGGAACTAAGAGTGTTGATGCACTCGTATGTCAAAGCTCACTATTAGATGGTGCTTGCTGAGTTACGATGATCTTTTATTTGTTCCTATCAATTTCTTTTTACCTATACTATACTTTATCTTCTTGATCATGCAGCGAGTCACACGATGAACTCATTGTCCAGGTTCTCGCTCTTAAACTCACACACTTTTGATTTGTTCTTTATGCAGATAACAAATGCCGGTATGTGTGGAAGCTGATTTCTCACTGGTATAATTGCGAAAACGAACTCTGCTTCGTCTGCAGTCCATGGGTTAAACCGATTGCAGTGTATGGACAATGTAGGTTTTTTTGTTCAATTCTGGAAATTTGCAACTGTTTCGTCTGTTTTCAGCTAAAACGTTTTTGAATGAACTCTTCGGTGAAGAACCGCTTCTCAAAGCGCTTGCTGAGTTTCTGGCTAAGGAGCATATCTATAGTACAAGTGAACCAGTGATTGAGAATAATGAAGCTGTAAGCGAAGAGGAAAAAGATGATGCCAAAAGTACCGACTTTGAAATAGATATACAATCTTCAAAAACATGTGTCACTCTAGGAGTGCAAGCCAGTTTCGGAGCTCTGGAAATCAGTAAGGTACCAATACAGGTGAGCTCTTTCGCATTATTTGAAGCACATGTTCAAAACATTGGCGACAGCCGGTATTCGTGTATTTCATTAACAGCCGTTGCCCTCAAATAATTAATTATAGATATTGAGTCTATTTTCTGCGTCCGATAGAGTATGAAGAGTTTTGAAACATAACAAATCTAGATAAATAAAGAAAAATGAGTCTCATGTTTGTGAAGGCCAGTCGTTAGAGTGTAAATGGCAGTAACACGGCGTTCTTTCAGCTCACCGCAAGTCGTTAATATTCGCACTCCTTTACCAACGAGAACCAGCTATATTATCAAATTTTGTGCAAAACTATGTTTGTTAGAAGTGATGGTATCTTCAACGCTGCTTCGGCTCGCTTTGTTTTCTGAAGCATATTTCAGAAGGCATATGGAGATTTTCAGTGCACATAGTCATTATTGTTCCCTTGAAGCAGCCGGATTAACCAGAAAAGTATTCAGGACATGGAGCGCTTTTTCAAAACGGTTTCGTTGCATGTTATAGGGGCAGGGGCACGTGCGTAGAGCAAATCTGATGATCATTTTTTTTCTGAGCGGCCCTGGAATTGCCAGAAAAAGGGCAGAAAATTTTCCTTGAGAAGTGAAACTTTTCCATTTTTAATAAATTCTACAGCATTTGTAGAGTTGAATAGTTGCATTTTGGAAGCTTTTTGTTCACTGAATAAGTTTAAAGCAACAGTCCAGGCAGGGTTTCAACTACTTGGTCATTAGGCGGTCAAAACATGCCCCAGCCCAACTAAAGTTTATAGGAAATGTCTTTAATTTCAAAACCTACCTCTAAAATGCGCTGGAAGGGGTCGAAGTCCTCTTGGAGGGGGCGGATCACCCATAAAGAGGCGGATCGCCCAACATTCGCTGTGCAGAGCGCTTGCTCGACTAGCGGTTGCGGACCGCCGCGCTGTATGAGGTCGATTCCATAAGAAAGGTTTCATGTCGCAACTTCTTCCAACTGTTACCATCTGTAACTAGAGGAAGTCGAACTAAGATAAACTTCAGTGCAGCGCGCTCCAATCTTAGGCATCAATTCTTCGTCAATCGCGCTGGGTCAGCATATAAGCAGCTGATGAAAAAAGGTTCGCTACCGATATCTATAAAAATGCTCAAATCATACTTATATAAAGTTCTCCGTTGACGCACTACCCGTTTCCGTTTATTTCTCCTCATCAATAATCTCGCAACATTCTTCTATGTTTACTGTTGTTTCATGTCATTGTCATTGTTTTTTTGCCGTGTTTTCTTGCCTTTTGTGTTCCCCCGCCTACTGGCGATTTGTACATGCTTGTCATGTAATAAACATAACATAACATAATAACGCAATTGAAGCGCTTCAATTTCGATTGCTGGCAAATAGTTATGTATTTGCAAGCATGCATGGCTATTTGCCAGCAGTCAACTGGAGCGCATGTACTACGGGCAGGTTCGGACAACTCGTCCAACACACATCTCCCTAAACGGCAGGGGGAGTCCCTGTCTAAGCCCCTGCCCGACGTTTTTTTCTACTTTTTCTTTCTCCATTGACCAACTTCTCACCTGCAACGTCATTATAGGTGGTCCTTACCCGCGAATTCGTTCCTGGATTGTTGCTTATTAAAGGAAGCGATTACGATAGATCTCAAAGGGGTTTAGAGGGGACGTGGGGTCTCAATAGTACGCCAATGGCGAAAAAAGCAAAGAAATCCGTCAAAAATAAGCAAAATAGTACCCCTTTGATTGCCCTTTCATTTTTCGACCATGGATGAGCGACGGTAAAGAACGACGTTGTTCGGACGTGTTAACCCCGATAGCCGCCATCATGCCAACAAGCATAGTGTTCTGATTGATAAGGCAATACGTGGGAAGATACAGCCGCTAGAAGGGAAATGATCATCCAAAATGAAAAGCCAACAGCAAACAGTCCATCCAGATCATCAACAAAACTAGTGGGCGTTACGTCACTGGGGGCGGAGCGTCACACGGGTCCTGCTCAGCAACCACAGCACCTTTCGCCGTGGGAGGACCACACATCGCTTCCTTGGCAGCCAAGTAATTGCTCCGTGTGGCGCAGGTTCTCCCCCGATGCGAAAATTCCTTATCGTAATCGCTTCCCTTAAGCAGCTCGAAGATGAACACGTATTCAAATAACGACAAAGTTTCTCAGAGTGGGACAATTTTTCAACCTTGAAAGACGCCTATGTGTTCTGTAAGTCGTAACTCTAAATTTGAATTTATGAATGGGAAAATACGTTTTTGGGTAACTAACGACGAAAATTTTTACTAAGCACGAGTTTCTACATTTTCAAGACAACTTCAACTCTAACTTCTACAAATGCGATAATTTGAAAATTTCAAATGGCATCGTAAAACTAGACGTTGCTCTATCCTACGGTTGAAATGACTTGACTCGTCCACTCTGCCGAAAATGCGTTGCTTTTCAGATTTTTGCAAAAATAACGGGGAAATTTTCGAAATGGGCGAGTTTTTACACTCGCCAAAGCCATAAATGTGTTCATCTGCGCTAAATCAGAACTTCTATATAGCGCTGTAGGTTAGAAGAGTTGCTTTATTCAACAGCTATAAAAGGAAGCGATCTATCGAGAGCATCGATCGAGCTTCTTAATAGGTGTGACAGGGTTCCGAGCAGGGTCAACCCTATGTTGCTACAAGTAGCAACGGGGGGGTCGTATTTTGATGAGTTTGTGTTGGGGGGGTCGTACTTGCTTCGGTTGTAAGAAGTTGCATGTGATGAGTGGGGAGCGGCGCGGGAGAAAATTTGCCGTTTCAGCGCGCGTATATACCTCCTAGAAAATGGAGCAGTTGAAATATGGGTAAAACATAGGGAAATTGTAAGGAAATGTAGGGAATTTTTGCGGTTTTAAGGGAAGTATATACCCCCCCCCCCGCTCGACGGTAATTTTTTGGGGTAAAAATTGGTCGGAAAAGGGGGGTCGTAGGAAACTTTTCCTGAAGGAGGGGGGTCGTAAAAACTTTTCGAAAAGTAGCAACGATAGGACTGACCAGTGGTCCCCAGTGACCGTGGTAAAATAGGTGAAGATGTGCGCTGAGTCGCTATGTCGAATTGGTAAACCCACTGTGTGTTCTTTGAAGATGCGGCGTTCAATAAAAATTCATAATTTGTCAAGAAAAGTCCCCATTGGGCAGAAAAAATTGGTTCAGGAAGGCAACATCTAAGATACCCCTGGCATACCTGAACTGGGTGGAAGCCCGTCCAGAGTAGTCGGAGCGTGTCCATAAAGTAATCCTCCCCGCAAAATTTTTGCATTCTTTTCCAACATGAACAGTCAGTCCTGATAACTATGTACATCATATAAAGTTTTACGCACGAAGGTCCAGCTATCAAAGCGAAACAAATTTACGAAAACAACGGAAGGTAGATCGGGCAGACACAAGGGAGCGCATGGAAAAAAGTCCACCTTGAGGTGGCCATTGGAAGAATCTGATAAAGCGTCCGATTCTGGAGAACAGAGACGACGTGATCGATAGATTAGAATGCGCAAGAAAGGTGAGATGTTGATGCAATAAGTCAAAAGGTCAAAAGGGTTTCCTAGTGATGGCACTCCGACAGGGGACGCGTGAAGTGCATCAAGGTGGGCGGAGTTTGCCAACGTGCTTATAATCTGGTTCTTCTAGGAACCCCGGAGACTGGGAATAAGTATACCGAGTCCAGCGAAGGAGGGGAGATCACCTGATACGGGTGGGCATAGCGTGCACCAAAGTGGGTGAAGTTTGCCACGAAACTTAATAATTCGGTTATCCCAGAATCTTGAAAAAAAGTGGATAGGGGTCGGGGAATGAGAAGAGGTGAAGTGCTGTAGGTGGGCGGACGTGCACCAAAGTGGGCGGAGTTTGCCACGAAACTTCATAACTCGGTTCCAAGAAGACCTAGAGATGGGGAAAAATGGATAGAGGTTGGCTAAGAAATGCTATTGGTTGGTGGATGGTGCACCGAGATCCGGACTTTGACAGGAAGCATTATAAAAATATCGATGGCCCTGTTATACCACTGCAGTCCCCTGTGATGCACGCGAATACGGACGCAGCCAGATTGATTCTAAACATATTACTTTCATAGCATATGTATGAAATAACTATCAGTAGAATGGTTACACCAGAGATTTTTTGCACGACCACCGAAGTGACAGCAGCCGTAGGTAACTCGTCCAGGCTTGAAATAAACGGGGAGGGTGCCATTCTTTTCTTTTTTATCAGGTGCAACTTTTTAACACCTCCACCTTCACATTTCAATGGAGTCAGTGTATCACGAGAATGCCTAACTTTTGACTGTGGAGAGTGGGTTTCGTATGAGACTGCTTGGATAGGACACGGCCATAGTGCTTCTACTGAAAATACTGAAAATAAGCAATGCTCTTTATGTATTGGGTTGGAGCATAATATCGTAGCGTTTTTTTTTTCGAGCGTATAAATTCAATCAGTACAAGTATCACCCAAAAACCGCTCATATTATTTGAAAGTACTCTTCCCGCTCTACAAAACCGTAGTTGTCATTTTCTTCAAAATTGTAGCTGTACTCAGTATAGAGCTTAGAAGTTGGAAAATCCAGACGGCGAAAATCGGCGTTTCGACAGCTGCTATTCTTCGGTTTAAATAAAGAAAAAAAACGCCAAATTGGAAGTTCTTTTGAATCCATTGTTCTAATCGAACCTTGCTCTAACGACCCTACCTTTTTCGCTCAAATTAAAACCATATTCATTTCGTACAAATTGAGAATAATAAGGACTCCGAAAACGAGCTCAATATTTTTTAAATTCTATATCCGGTGATCTCTGCGAAATGCAATCAAAGTTGTAAATAATGACGAAGTGAACATCACTGATTAGTTTTATGTTTTTATTTTTTGCTTCAAATGTTTGTGTGAAGAAATGAAAAATGCAAGCGCTACGATATTATGCTCCAACCCAATACTATCCGCTCTGTCCACGGCTAAAAATGGCTGTCATCTGTAGTACCATCCTCAGAAAAACCTTCGAAATTCCTAAATGATGATGGATGATTTTGATTCGTGATTGGGAAGAGTAATTCATTGTCATGCGAGAAATAATGTGCAATATCTACTTCCGAATCTATATATTTCAATCAGTGTGTATACGAGCATTGAGTCGCTTTGGTTTACGGCACGCACAAGAACGATTTCTCAGTATGGTTTCCGAGATCAACGCGATAGACAGTTTGAAGGATGCCTACTCTGTGCTCTAATTTAACTGCGCGCCCAGTGCAAACGTGGATTACGATGGAACCCAGGAGACTGAGAAATCGTTTGTACGGCACGCAAGCAGCTGTCTTTAGGTTAGGATTAGATTCGGTTCCTACTAAGAGCAGCTCCTAGATTCCAGGTTTCTGATCGGATGACCTAAATCCAGAGAAAATCGGCTCATTGGAGTTGTTGTAACGACAGTATCTTGGTTGTCTTGCATATTGACCGGTTGCGACGCTGCGAACGTAAAATTCCTTGAAATTGATTCGGCGAGTGTGTGGTTTCCCACATCAAGCCCGTTTAGAAATGCTTCCCAGTTTCTGTACAAAATCAAAGACATTTAATGAGCGCACGGTTCCCGTAATTTGCGCAGATGCTGTTTTATTTCCTTGTCATGCTCAAGAGCGACATTACCTTATTATTCTGAAACTTATCAACAGGTACACAAGCAACTGAAAGACACTTTGAGTGCTTCCAGAGAAATAATGTGAGAAAAGGATTTTGTATTCGTCATCACCATAAGAAGTTCAGAAGGACTAATGATAAAGCAGTTTTTGGTAAGCCATCGACTTTGAGAACGTATTTGTAATCATGAAGTTGATGGAGACTCACTGAGTCCCATTTCTATTATAGTAAGGGAACATGTGATGCGACAGTCAACAGCGCCTTCAGTAATACCAAGTCTTCAGGGAGGAAGCTCTGGAGTGGGGTGTAAAAGCGAAAGCGAAATGGTTTACGCATCCCGTAACTCCAAAAACATGGAGTCTCTGCAGACGGCAGCTACTGTCGCACCGCATGCATTCCTCCCACCTCCATCCCTCGCTGGATGACTGATGACTCTTGTTTCAGTAATTGCTGAACAAAATGACAGCAGTCAGGTAACAAAATGGGATGTCTCAATTCAGGTGGATCTTCCAGTTCGCTTCAAATCAGGTATGCCTTCGTACTCTTTTTTTCTAGCCATTATGTAATGCTCTTGACCGGCTGTGAATGTATGGTTCAGCGGAGTTCACAATTTGCAAGATATTCTCTTTGATCAGTGCATGATCGAATTCTGTGAAAGGTAGAAATGACTCTAGGCATTCGTACAACTTCTTAATGTTATACAAGATCTCTTCATTCTGAAGCTCATGAGTATTGCGTATCTTTGAACGTGTCTACGCCGAAGTTGAGGAATGCTCACTAATTTTTCGAACGCTCGGTTTTTCAATTCGTTTTTTTTTCTTCTGCCAGCAATTTCAGGTGGGAATTGTTACGGGCCTGACATTTGGACGAGATCATCTCTCTCATGAACAAAAAGTGGCTCTTGTTTCGTGATGACTCTAGTTTCGTGAAACGCCTCGTGATTGATCAGAGGCCCCTTCTCGTCAGCGTTTTCGACGTAACTTCAGGAAGACAAAAAAAACTCTAACGCGGAAAATGAACTCACCTGGTCTGGTGGATTGGAAGATGTTTGGTCCGACCATTATCATAATTTCCACCTGAAAACCTTGTTGGCAGGAGAAAACAGAGTGCAGGGGATGAACTTAGTAGTCTTTCGGTTAGGCTGGTGTCAGAGTCCGCGATCCGTCGCAGGTTTCGCTGATTTTCGCGATTTGCGCGATTTGCGCGATTCACGGCGCAAAAATTGCAAGTGTGTGAACATTTGAAACACTGAATATGAAACAAGTGGAATCATGAGCAGTCGTCATTCAGCCATCACTATCAAGCAGAAGTGGCGGCAGGATTGGAGAACACCTTGCAGTATTGATCGGGCACTTGTGATTTCCGTGACCCGTCGCGTGAATCGCGCAAATCGCGAAAATCAGCGAAACCTGCGACGGATCGCGGACTCTGACACCAGCCTTTCTGTGGGACACCAATGGCTGTTGCACTCGTTGTTTATGAGAAGCTTGCGATTTTTTACAGCGTTGATTTTGATAGTTTTAGTAGTTTTCAGTCAAACCAAGCACGTCTGGATGTCACACCCGTGGAGAGGTTTGTAATGTTAAGGCGTGAAGTTCGTCAAATTAGTCCTCGTAAATTTCATCGTTGGGACGTTTTGTTGTCTGTCAACTTCTGCGACTCTATTCAATGCACAGTTTACGATACTTTTCTAATCTTCAATAACAATGATATTTTTGATGATTATTTCATAGCACTGACTTTTCATGTCTACTTTTTATTGCTTTCTCAGTCAGCTTTCTCAAATACTCTTTCAATTTTAAGAAAATTTCATGTTGTCGAATGCGCAACTCAAATATTCATCCCCAACGTTCCACTTCTTTTTGTTCGAAAATTCTCTGGGAAGGACTTCTCATCGCGTTATGTTTCTTCTTATATATTTTTCTTATCTTATGTATATTTATATAAATATAGATTAAATTTTTAATTTTGAAAATTAGTAGTTTATATTAACTTAAATCTACAATAAATACAATAATCATTGCCATAAAATTTTATACAACCAATTATAATAATTATTCCTAAAATTCTTGAAATAACTGAAAAACACATAAAATAAAAAAATATTATATTAGTCACCAATCCTGCAAATTTAACAAACAATCTTATTATTAAAAACTCTAAACCAATTAAAATAAAAATTATACGAAATCACTTAAAAAATAATATTATTAATCCTACAAACATAAAAATAATAAAAAAATTTATACCTTACGCAACGCACCCGAAAAATTTAAAAAATATC
>MU868885.1:4737-35804 GCA_036418205.1 Ostertagia ostertagi | reverse complement strand
TAATACGAAAAAGTTTATTTACGATTACGATTCGTATTACTGACGTCACTAACGAAGGAATCTTCGACAATCTCCAGGCCTCTGAAGAAGACGAAGCGGTCGAAACGTCAGGCCAGTGAATAAAGATTCCATCTTAAAAACCTCGTTTGGCATACAGTACAAAAATAATTGGTATGCTTAAGGTCATTTTTGCTGAATGGCAAGCTGACCCGGGAATGTTGCAATAATTCTCAACCCTTTGAAGGTTGTTTTTTAGCGTGTTTTTTCACCCTGAAGTACATATGATGAGTTTTACATATGTCAGGTGTCTAACCAAATTACGTGCTGCTTTTAGAATTTGTAGAATGAATTGTAAATCATGGCTAATACCAGCTTCATTCCATTATTCCCACCTACACGTCCACAAAGAGGAAGTAAAATAAAGGAAAGAATCAAAAAGTAAACACACTGAAGTTATTTATTAGTGTCTTAATATGCTAATGGGTCTTTTAAGTATTTTTGTAAGAAATTTCTCCGGTGGCAAGGGCTGATTGCATTTTCTCTATGAGCTCGACTTGGTTAAAAGAGCATTTCTTGGTGAAAGAAATCCGTCTATAACTAATTTACACTACGGCACGTCTTTGAAGCGGCGGAATTCCATTCATTTATGGGCGTCTTTGAATTCGAAATCGCTATCCAGTAGAGTTTTATTGCCGTTTAAGAGGTGCATGTCTCCATATGTTATAGATGCTGCGATGTTAGTCACCGCTTGGTGGAACTCTTATTTCATTTCCGACGAGTTATCCAGTTTTCTAAATTACACAAAGTAGCTCTAGATGCCGAACCAGTAAGTAGTAGTCAAACTCCAAAAAAGCTGATTTTCTAGGTACGGAACACTTCGCTAGTTTTTATTTTGGTCATTAGGAACAATCATTCTTATTTCATTTCCGCGTTTTTTTTTCGCAAAAGTCTCATCATTTTTTTAGTGGTTTCTAAATCAAAACGTCCACCAAATTAACGCATGTACACTTTATTCCATTCTCTCACAAATGTAGTTAATTAGGCTTTGTAAGAACCTCTTTACACGTGGTGCTGCATTCACTTTTAGTGTTTCATCAAAGAAGCATACAAGATAGCGCAGTCTGTGTTAATCAGTCCTTGGAATGCGCCACGCATCGGCCTTCCACTTGGAATCGTAATGGCATTCATGTCGATCTGGCTTATGGATAAGTTGTGAGAGGCAGCCAATGCACGAGTCCGTAGTTTCGGGCTTCCGCGCAACCCTGGTAACAAGTAGCAATCTCGAAGAGAAAAATCTCGAATGTTCAACAGATTTCGATCTGGATCATGTCGCTGAATCGTCGCAATAATAGGAGCCGCTTGCCGCTGCTCCATTTCCCACTGCTGCATTGTACTGTATGCTACTATGTAGACATTGCTCAGAAATGTTACGCTCAAAAGCTGCTGCTCAAGGCTTGGTGATGCTCAGGCTCTTCTTAGTATATGAATTGTGCACAGAATCATAGCGGTGTTTGGTTCCTTAGTGAGTCCGCTACACTATGGTTCGGGGTAGAGGTAGGGATGGGGGCAGAAGGCACAGCTGATATGCAGCTCTGTGCTTTTATCCTCTCCGGCGAGCTTTCTGCCTCATTATTGACCCCCAAAGATGGATAGACTGAGCCAAATTTGATCTACGCCTCATACGAGGGAGCATTTCCGTTTGCCCAAACCTCATCACTTAAATTTACCCAGAAGAAAAAGTGGAACAAAATAGTCTCGAAGATTATTGGAAACTAACCTGAACCAAAGAATAGTTCTAAACGCAACGTAAAGAATTTCATACGAACAAAGAAAATGCTGATTCACGGCGATAGATTCTTCATCTTTCTGATTGTTCCCCGGCTGTGACCGTTGTTAGCTTTCTTTAGTATAAAGTTTTTCCGATAACGTCGCTTCCCGTATAATCCCTGTCATTATTATATTACAGCTGATGTCGCTACTATTGCCTCTTTAGCACGTTGACGACAGCGCTTTTGTTCTTTCAGAGTGTTGACCAGAGCAATTTCACATTCTCCGCTCACTCATATCATGGTAGCTGCGAATGCGCAATTTTTGGATGTGATAAAATGTTGGGATTTTTCGATGCTTCAGATTATTGGGAAGTGCAGTAGTGGAAATTCCATCAATATGACGTAATATGGTAATGGAAAGGCCAATTTTAGTAGCTTTGGCTGTAGTGGACCTGAAAAATATTTTTGAAGCGGTTGTTTTGGTAAAGACGTGTATCTTGCCATGCGTATGGGTCCGTATTTAATACTCCTGCTAACCATTTTGTACCTACATGTTAAGGGAATATAAAGTAATCAGGAAATGAACCGAACAGAGTATATCGGACGTTGACCAGACTTTGTCAATTTGATATCTCACCAACTAGGAATTCTGCCGTTTATGGTCACATTACGGTATGATCTATAAGGTCAATAAAAATAGAAAAAATTGGTGCCTGCGGGACGCATGCGTCTCGCGTTGTCCCACACGGCGCTCAAAGTGCGAGGCGCATGCGCGGTTGCACTGGTTGGTGTGCTGAATTCCGCAAACAATGTCCAAAACTGTTGCGCTCAATGCACTCGACAGCGCTACTTCGCCTCCTCTTTCGGCCATCTTACTGTAAGATGAGTGCAGACAGCTGCCCTTGAAACATCCAGTTCGTTCAACTTCACATTATCTTCTGGGAAGCTTGACTTCTATGAGAATCATTGATGTATCTGTCTCCAGAACTTACAGTGGCCGTTGTAGCATCTGGTCGTCTTCCTGGCTCGTTCGCGCGCGAATACAATTTTTACTCGTCCCATTATTTTAATGTTGGTTCCTGTTTACCTACTTCAATCTTTGTCTTTGAAACCCATCCTCGAGTAAATACGTCCAGCGAATAGAGTATATGCTGACATGCAATATCGTTGTATCGGCTAGGTGTTTCTCCTTTCCCTCAAGCGCAGACCGTTAATTTGAGGTGTGTGTGCATTTAAAGGGTGTAAGGTTATGCCTTATTACCCTTTATTTTTTTAACCACGTTTTATAGCTCTGAAAGGGTTGGGGTGGTAATTGAAACTAGTAAGAAATTTCCACTGGCTTCTGTCGATGTGTGGATTTGCAGTGACCGCTCAGCTTTCACTCCTTCTGAGAACAACTAAGCTACTAAACTTCATCACATCTTGCTTTCCATCGTTTCTATTGCCTCATGTGTCACCGCCCGTGAGGCCGCTAATGCGTGGCGCATCTAAAGATATTCTACTGTGTACCACCTTATACGATTCTTTGTTTTGCCATTATAGTTTTCTCCTCGTCATCTACTGCTGTGACCGTTTAGTGCTGAAACGGCCCACCTTGTCCCTCCTCCCTCGCTCCCCCATATCAGTTTAAAAATCTTCCTTACTGCAACTCATTGGTATAGGGGGGGGGGGGGGGTTTAAGAGTTTGTGTTGCTCAAGCGTAATGTCCCATGAAGGTAATGCGTAAAAATCCTGATTCGTAGACGACGAAATTATCGCTATGTGGTGAATCGTGAGGGGCTTCTTCGTAATGTCATCTGTATACTCATCTGCCCTATCTCAAACAAGCTCGAGCAGCCGCTCTGCCTACTCCTCCCGAAAGCCCCTGTTTACGTGACGAAGGAAGATGGATGCTTAGTCAGAAGTCTACAGTTACAACGCCATCTACAGGCGGAAAAATCGACACCACGGTGAGTTCTTCGATTATGAGACCCTAATATTATTAGAATGGCCGTGTGTATGCACTTCGTGAAATCTTCCCCAGTGAGATGTTCTTGATGCAGTTGAGTTTTAATAGAAAATTGAATAGGGACAAGAATTGATCTGTAGAACCACTGCAGGTGATAGTCTGGTCTTTTTAAGCTTATAGTGTGTGGTGGTAAACTGGCGCGTACCAGTGAAAAACGCAAACAATTGGTATGCCATTAATTCCTTGGGTTACTAGATTTATTTTTGTGAGCAAAAACTCGCAGGGTCCATGAGTTCTCTTGCATGGTAGATTAATGATCTTTTGATTTTTCACAAATCCGGCACTGATGGCGCTCTGGCAAGCTTTGCTGCTGCCGCGTGATCGCAGGTGCTGGTTCGAGCCAGCACCCCATAATTCCCAAGGTTCTTATCGGGTTCCATTTTTCCAGTTCTCAGTAAATCAGTAACGCACTGGTCTGCTAGCCCTAAACAGCGCTTATTTCTACGTTAGCATTGATGGTTACACCTTATGTGTATAGTGTGCTTTTCGATCAGTTAGTTACAATGGCGGCCCAGTTCGAGGTAGAAAAACAAAGAAACAGCGGCCGAGCATTTGACAAATCAATCCCTTTTTGGGATGCGCCACGCATTCTATTTTTATTCAGAATCTTAGTGGCAGTTGGAATCCAACCAGCCTATACAATGACTTGCTAATGCTAGCCAATGCTCAACTAGTGTTTTGTAGTGAGTGTAGTTTTGTAGTTTTATCCTCCCAGACAAGTCTTGCATCAATGCACCTACTCCAGAGGGAGGAAAGAGTCTGGAGGTATAGACGGTGTTTATCCAGGATTTGATCCTCGGACCGCGCTTGTGGTAAGTGGCACCATTGCCACTGCGCCATATTCCCCTAAAGGTGGAAGTATGGTGAAATTTCGCGAACTTCGTTCTTTATTACGACTGGGGGCAACGGGCATCTGTTTGGTCAACTCTTACTTTGTTTCAGTATATGGAAAGGTAGTTTTCAAGTCAACAGCAACCTTGTTGATACCCAATGATTTCTTGGCTGAGTTTTAATTCCCTTTACTAAACAAGAGCTATAAAGTACACCGTGGAAAATTCAGAATCACCAATTTTTCGGAAAATTTTTTCAGAAATTCTTTGTCTAGCATAACCAATTTACGAAAGCGAAAGGGACTTTTAGGTTGGTTTCGGTCCTTTTCCGTCTACGGGAAAAAGTCGTGCCATGCGAAAGTAGTAATAAAGTTAGGGTCGGGGTAGTGGGTAAGGTAGCAGTTCTACTGGTATTCTTTTTGTCCATTTTGCACCAACACGTCTTTATTCCTTACTCGTACTTCCCTTTCCTTGCTTTGATGGCTGAATGTTCCTAGAAGCGGTCGAAGCCGAGGGATGAGGCGATTGCAATTATGATGCCATCAATTATTAACAAGTAGGTTCTTTTATGAGCGGCTCTAAGGAAGATAGATGAGTCTGATGGCTTAGATAAATAAGGCATACGGTAAGTGACACATGCCGATCGGCTGAAGGCACTCAGAGCAATATCGCTTCAAAGGACGTTGTCAGTCGTATGTGTCAATATGAGGGAGGAATCCTTAGCATCAAATGAGTCATATGTTCCTTTCGTATTCGTATATGTTTTTGGATTTCTCTCAAACAGAGAGTTCCAGTTCTGTTTGTGTTCCTGGAGAATCTAAAAGTTTTTCTTCGCCATAGATTACTAACTTCGAGCGGTGGATAGGATTGATTCGGAGTTGTTTGTTCTTGGAAATCATCAGGCTCTGAAGATCCCTCCGAAGTCTCGCCAGCGATGGAGTTTCCATGTAGTAGTGGGAGCACTCACCACATTCAAAGCAACTAGTCTATTGTTCTGGAGACTGAATAGATTATTTCTGATTAGTTACACAGTGAAAGAACAACGTTGTCAATGAAGCCTTTCGTGATAAGGGAGAAATTGAAGATATTGTACATCAGTCACATACTTGGAAGCTTCGAAATAGATGAAAAATTGGGATTACTCCAACTGAGGAATGTGAAGCACCGACTTCCTGCGCATTTTCGGCTGATCGAAGTACCCTGCTGGAGTACTACTTCCATACAACAGTTGTCAGAGGATAGGCCTTTGTCAGACTTTGCGAATTCACGGGTTCGCAACTAGCGATTCGCTGTATTCGCAAAGTCTGACACCGGCCTATCCTCTGACGACTGTTGTATGGGAGTAGTACTCCAGTAGTGTACTTCGATCAGGACATGAATATAATCAAGGATGGCCTTATCTAAATGTCGTTCCAAGGAGAAGTAGGTCTCCCTTCTGTTACTTACCATTAGTCCCGCATTCGTGGTACAAGCAATTTTCCGACTATCTTGACGGAAACGATCTCCAGCCCCTTCGGTTGATAGTCTTTGATCGGCGATGTACCGATGTACGATCGAGGTTAGCCGCTGTCTACGTGGGCTAATTCCGCTAATCCACCGAACCGCGATCACCGACAACAATGCAGCCCTCCGAGCGCTTCATTATACCGTCGCGCGGTGCTTTTGGCGCTAGCCGCGTCCGAAGAAGATCGTACACATTGGAGAGACGCCGACACAGTACCGTAATTAGAAACGGGGACGCACATCAGTCGCCGAACAATTCTACGCATGTCATCGAGTTTGCATGATCGCTACTTGAGTGATTTGGAGAGGTAGACAACCAAGAGGTCATGGAACTCACTTGAACTGTGGACCATCTAATCCGTTGTTGAGATTAGGGCCAAACACTTTGTGCATCCTGTGGATAATCGTGGTGCACGATGAAACCTGGAAGGCGTTGTGGAGTCCTTTGAACTTCACATAATCAGAGATCTACTCTCCTGAATCATTGCGAAATACCCTACATGTCCCAGCGAAAGCAGTTTTGGCCACACACGCATGTCAGCCGACCCTCCATGTTCTTTGCTAAGATCTCGTCTAGGGAGACAGTCTTAATGTAGGCAGCCTGACTGATATTGGGCGTAAAATGATGCGAGGCTATCCCGGAGTTTGCCAGGAGTGCATGAACCATGGGACTCAAAGACACGCTTAACCACATTGTTTTGCTGCCAAAATTATGAAAGTGTCTACACGTTTGGTACGGGAGCATGAGGGTGAAACTAGTCAACCGCCTACTGTGCAGCCCTGCAGCCCAGTGTCCACGAGCCTGCTCTTTTCCTACACTGCTAGGTGGCATTATCGATGTGTAAACTGGCAGCATTGCTGCTACTTAGGCACGATTTGACTATCCGCTGATTACGTCTCAGTGCCATATCATCTCATGAGGTCTACTTTATTAGGACTTGACCTGGCTTTTATGCAAAGGGTTACCCGAACATTGTAGTCAACTTCTGATAGTCATTTATAGATTGTCAGTAACGATGGTGCCCTATTCCTTTACTTGACAAAAGGCGTGTGCATGGCTCACGTCTACAAATCTTTCTTAAATCCAGCACCAAGTCTTTTTATCCCCCTCCAGACTCTGCAGCAATCTTGGAGTCGGTCGAAGACGTCATTCCTTGCGAAGTATGAAAACGTAAAACTGGAAAACAGCAACCTTTTGTGCAATAAATAAATAAAAGTGAATAAATATCACCATACGCATTGAAATTGTCAAAGCTAAGTGAGCGCAGAACAAAACAGTAAAGGAAACAACGAAGGTGTCTGAGCCACTGCGGGAGAATAGACTATATGAAATGGAAGCTGATCATCAACTTGCAAAACGCTCATGAATACTTTCTGCTGCGATCCATGGAATTCGAACGAAATTCCCGTTTCAGCTTCAATGTGCGTTTTTCAGTGGCGGCGTTAATCCCGGGGAATTTCAGATGTCACTTCAGGTGTTGTCGATGTTTTCTCACTCACCTGAAAGAATTTGTTTAACCTCCGGCAATATACCGTAACCGTAGTGCATAGTGCAATAAACTGTGTAATCAAGCCATTTAAGGAAAACAATAGGAAATGGGGCTGTGAATTCGATTTTGCGCTGAAATATTTGTTTAACTGTTTGCGATCGGTTTTTATGAATTCGTTTTGAGACTTAGCACCTTTGATAGAAAGCGAGCATCTGAAAGATTTCTGACACAACGTCTATCTTATCGATAGATTGAGCGATAGCTGAAGTCGATATGTTCTGGGTGGAGATGAAGTGAGCTATTAGGAGAGGTGGATCAAGATCATGACAACAGTGGTAAACTGGGGAGCTAAGTATTGCGAGCTGTACTGTACCAACATCGGAAATCGGAACAGTTGCGAGGCACCGATACTATCCTTGTCGAGTTCGCACATGCGTCACCGGAATCCTCCGAGCCCCACGCGAAATTCTCCTTATCCACTGAACTACTTTTTGTGACCCTCCGTCACTTCTGTATTGAACCTTGAAGGGTGGTAATTTATTGTAGCTCTATCCATTTTACTCAGAGAGCACTTGACGCAATCACACACAAGGTACGATACCGTATCCAAGGAAGTGGCCGACAATCTTCAGTCGGTCGTTAGCGAATTTTCACGCGCAACGGTGTGTAATCCTTGGTGTGTAGCGCAAAGTCGAGGTCAATGGGTGAATGTAGGTGTCGTCGGAGAATGCTGAGGTTACGGTATCATTTTGGTTTGGCGATCTCCGTTGCGTTCAGGGTGTGAAACAAAGCGGCTCGAGAAGTGCGAAATTCAAACGCTTTTGGCCCAGTGCCAGTTCTACGCCTGATGCAAGGTCGAGTCACCACTGTTCAAGTAATAATTACATGGCGGCTCTACGATTTCGTGGATGGCACAACAGCAAGCTGGTTGTAGATTGAAATGGCGCTTTGAGTGAATTTGTGGTATGCCATTGTTATTTCTAAAAGTCTTTCTCGCGTTTTTAATCTATTTTTGACACGTTTTTGTGCGTGGGGCTAGACGCAATCAACCATTTCTACAATTTTCTACCATATTCAAAAGTGTAGCGGGTCTGGGTCGGTAGTCATAAAATATCCGTTATACGCCATGCGCTTGCCTTCTCTTCAAAAATGAGAAGGGTTAATTTGTGTTAAGGGGAAGCGTTCAGTAATTGAATGTGTGTCACCAATTGGCACTGTCTATGTGAGCATACGAAATCGGCGCCAAACAACGATATCTTTCCTATTTTGGGGCCAGTCAATACGAAATTCTTCTCAAACAGTGACTGGAACGTGGTCACTGAAGATAGTTCGGAAGCATTTTCCAAAAATGAAATCATGACCTCCACGATTCTGATTGGAAGTTCAATGCATGGCGCATCATCGAGATGTCAATTTTTTAGTTCGATGAGGTATATCATCAAACGAAGAATTATTCATTTAGAAATTTGGGTAAATGTACGAGTTATCTGTCTAGCAGTATGCCTATTGAAAGCGTGTTGTCCCCTCTTCAAATCCGTCAGGTGCTTTCTGCAATCGTATGAGATGTGTTGTTAACGAATTTCATTGTTCGCCGGAGAAACGTTCATATGCCGAGAACCAATAAGTTTTTATGGAAACTATTTGTATAGCGATCGCAATAGTGATACCTGGGACAATAGGAAGGTGTTTGATCGGCAGGAATTTCGCACGAAATAAAAAGTAAAGAGTACTTATTGATTTGATCATTAGACGATAAACAATCTCCTCTGGTATCATGTTACAATTACATAAAAGCTTTTAATACCTTAAAATACAGTACAAAAGATAGAAAGTTCCAAGGAGGATGTATTTGTGATCATCGCTGGCATTCTTCGACGAGGAGTTATTGGCCAGTAAGCTTTCAGATGCATGTATGATTCTGAGTAGAAGCGGCACACTAACCAGGAAAGGCATTCAACTTCCCATGGAACTTTGAATTGAGACCCAGATATATCGATAGAGCTTCAAACGCTGATTACAAATATGGAAACTAAAACTGCAAAATGAACCTGCCAAGGAAGTTGTGAGCAGTCAAAGTTGGCTGGAAGTAAAGCATTACACTAGCCTCCGGGCTTTCAGAGTCGCCGCGGAGCAGTGGTGGTGCCCTCGCTATTCACCCTGGAGGTCATAAGCTCTCCTCCCGTCGGAGCGCAAATTCCGAGAGCACTACCACTACTCCACGGCGACTTTGAAAGCCCGGAGGCTAGTGTAATGCTTTACTTCCAGCCAACTTTGACTGCTCACAACTTCCTTGGCAGGTTCATTTTGCAGTTTTAGTTTCCATATTTGTAATCAGCGTTTGAAGCTCTATCGATATATCTGGGTCTCATCTCAAAGTTCCATGGGAAGTTGAATGCCTTTCCTGGTAAGTTGTGAACACTAGCGTGAAGGTGCTCCATATAATCGTTTTAAGAATCTAGTAGTATCCGGGGACGAGCTATGTAGGCCTGCTCAGTACCCATGTTTTGAGATCGTTAGCAGTTGGTAGTGGAAATGGGCCTACCACCTTACTTGTTTGCATAAGTTATTCAACACCCGCTGCTTTCTTCGTACTTATTCTTGTGCATGGCGCAACCCAGACAAGACAATCGCAATTAAAACCTTTCATTTCCCTCTTGATTACGATTATCTTGCACATTTATTTTTTTTTCTTAGCGAGAATAGGGTTCACGCATCGCATTATCTGTAAAAAATTTTTTTCAAGAGTTTTGATTATTTTCAGATGCGGCCAATTTTGAAGTACGGGTAAATCAATTACTGGATGCATCATCAAACCGCATGTTTTTCTTTTTTCTCCATTTTATGACCATAATATTGTCGTCTTGTCTACGGGGGTGAGTAGGTTCCGTTGAGCACGAGGACGTGCGCCTTCAAAACAAAGAATTAATCGGCAATTTCCTGCTCCGTTTACGAAATTTTGACTGCTTCTGAATATTTCACGCTATCGTCTCCTGTTTTTATGTGACTGGAAAAATTACTTGTTGATCGCCTCATGGTCGACCAAGCGCCTCGCCGTCAACCACAACGAGGAATTGAAGATGTCGAGTCTACCGGTAGCCGTTATTCCGCATGAGTGATCGGAATGTGTTCTAAAGAGGAGTACTTCAGTGATAGAGAGCTCAAGCGGAATCATCAAGTGTGAACAATGTAGTTAGCAATGATATTAGGAACAATTACGGACGTAAGAATATGTGTTGCTTGGGTCTTTTGCTCATCATTACGGCTCTAAACTCACGAATACTTTGGACAAGCGTCTTGGAAATTAGTAGGGACATTCCCGTAGTGCGAAAAAACCCCGCGGCCACAGTTGCTAAAAAAATTGCGAAACCCGGGATTTTTTGAAAAATCAGAGTCATGGTGGTCACAGTATCTTGGCAGTGGTTGAGCCATGGAAATATGGTCCCGTGCAGAATTGAATTGGCTGCAAATAGAAGACGTATTGCAAGCTATGTTTAAAAAAACTTAGCTTTTCATGGTCTGGTTGGTGCTATACCAAGATGGGGAAATAATCTCTAGGTAATTGCATTTGGTACCGAAGGTTTTACAAGTATCTTTAAATTTTGTTTTCCAAGGCTAAAACGCCTGTTGTTATATCAAAAAGTGGTTTCATGTTTTAATTTTCTTCAAACCTTGAAGTTTGACGAATTTCTTTTCCCTGACTGGTTCAAACACAGTTTTTTTCCAAATCCCTGCGTCTCCATAAGCGATCCCGGGGGCGCTTTCGGGTTTTGGGCACGTGCTAAGGCTGTGGGGCATGGTTGAGATGTATTTGCCTTGACCTTGATCTTAAGTAACGACAATGGCGGGCACGACGTCGGTTGTGGGTGGCTGGCAATAAAGTTAAGTGCCGAGTGGGATGGGTTCGGAAGAGGCAGTGACGGTGGTCGTTGTCAATTTAAGAGCTGCTCGAGAGTGAGAAGCCAAGCGAAACAATGAAGCGAATACGATGAATAATTCGTTTGATGTCAATTTAACGCCTCAGCACGTGAAGCCGACTGACTGGTGGAAAGTCATCCAAGTGAAAGAACGATTACATTAAGGCATATGCAAAAATAGTGCGCCTGGAAGGTGTGCCGCATGGGCCTCATGTTCTTCGCCGATAATTGGCATTACAGATTGCATCCTGACAAGGCTAGCTATCAACGTCAGTCAGCCAAAGTGAGACGGATTACCTTGACTTCAGAGGGTTGGGACTACATGCCGGACCTCTGAAAGTTCAGGTAACCGTTTCACTTGGCGACTGACGTCGATTCAGCTAGCCTTCAAGGAGTCAATTGCTTATTATCTGGTTACCTTGACTTTCACAGGGTGGAACTACATGGACCCTCTGAAAGTCAAGGTGACCGTCTTCACTTGGCTGACTGACGTTTGAGGGAACTCGTTACCGTGGTTTGACCTCGGTTGTGAATTCCATTGAAACTCCACAGTAGCTATGAGAAGCATGAAAAATAATACTCAGCGTCGATCGATCCCTTGTTAGGATGCGCCACGCATTTCACTTCTGTTCAGAATCGCGGTTGAATTTTGAATGTGATGAGTTCCATACAATGACTCATGCGGGCCGGTCGTTGTGTAAGTCGGTGCGTGTGTCCTCTCAGACAAGCTACGTACCAGTCACCCACCCCTAGAGGGAGGGTAGGCTAGCCTAGACGGCTTTAGATCCAACATTTGCGCTTCGAGCTATGTGCGTAGTAAGCGGCACGTCTCGCCACTACCCCACTTCCGCCTATAGGGTGTATAGACGTCCTTATCATTACTTGGAGTGAGTACCATACGCTCTCTCTGGGCTACAGTAATCACCCAGAATCCCTCTCCTTATGTCTCTCGTCTTGCGACGTAATGCGCGTCTGCTTATGGAAGCCATCGGTCTATCGTAAACAGAGCCCACGCGCACGGCGTAATTCAATCCGCTGCCTGTCAATCAATCGAGCAGGTGAGAAAAGAAAAGACTCACATATCAGCTGCCGAAACCTCCTACGTAGTTGGCTGTGCATGTGTTTGTTCAAGTATCGTCTTCGTAACCGGTCGAGATCCCCCTTCAGGACACGGTGATTATGGTGAGCTGAACCAGTTGCGTTCTTACCTGGAACAGTTTTTATCATAAAGTTGATCCAACAAAACTGAATATATTAGTACTGTTCAGGGATATTACGAAGTTATTCATACAACAATTGCTTATGGTTTTGGTTCAGTGCAGCGTTAGTGCTCCTGTTAGATCACTTTTACGGTATGGAAATCAGGAGTGAGAACCTCCTATCGGCACAGGCCATTTGATACAACACCAGAGGGAATTTTTACGGCCCGCTTCAATCCCTAAAGCGGTCGGTAGTAGCAGTAGCTACAGATCTTCCCTATGAATTCGATATTGTATAGAAGCGATGAGCGCGTACGCTTACGATTGCACTTCATATTTTACCCCATTTATGAAGTACATCCGCGTGTGTCTTTGAAAGCGCTTGACTTTTTGTATAAGCAAATGTTTTCATGAACTAAACCTCTGTGTTGAGCAAATTAAATTCTTCGCCAGATTTTGAAAACGATTGCACTTTTAGATATGAATTCAGAGGGTCCTTTGAAATCCTCAGTACTGTTATGTTTCTTTGGGCTGTGCGCATTCACAGCATTTCACTGGGAACGTGGCTAATACTACGGTCTGCTGGTGTCAGATAGCTACAAAATGACATAACACACAGGCAGTAGATTCTACTGCTCTTTTCTTCTGATCATGAGCCTCCTTGAGGCGAGAGAAATATAAATATTTAGTTCCACAAATGAGCCTACCTACAAGCGGTTATTGAAGTTTGAATAGTTCGAGCGGATAGAGAATGATTCTGTTGAAACAATTTGTTTCGATACGAAGGGACTTCATGAAAACGTTCAAATAAGTGTCAATAGAACCAGAAACTCTGAATATATCAATTTAAGGCTCGAAAGTTTACACAGTCTTGGGAATCTTTGATAAACTTTCGCTTACTTTTAAGTCATCGAATGTCGCTTATTTTCCAAATTCCCTAGATCCCTTGCAAGTCTTTTGTAACTCCACCTCAAGTCATTTGTTATCACAGGCATCCGATCTAAGAATCTAAATTTATTTTTTTTCCTTGGCACACTCTGTATGTGTCACGTTGATATAAATATAACAAATAAATAAAAATTAATAATAAATAGTAGTCTCCACTATTCATGTTTGAACTATTTGGTGACCTTTAAAAATTGTTCAAAGTTTCACTTCCAAGCGAATCGAGGACACTCACTGTGGATAAACTTCTCTGTACGTAAATCGCCATGACCTTGATGACCTTTGTCGAGTGAAGTTACAGTATACGTTGGAGTCCGAGGTGGCTAATTGGGTGTAGATTCCATGCCGCGGACTACCTGCTATTGATCCATAGTTACCGATTTTCCTTCGTTGCATACTGTTTTGCTAGTTTCAAGTTATCGTCCTTATTGGCCTGCTCGAGTTCAAATGAAGGCGTCCAGTGTTAGGGTGTATGCAAACATTCGCGGTTGTTTCACTGCTTAGCCATCGATTAATCCACTCTGGTTGAAGGCCACAGAAAGAAGCCATGATTTCTCTGGAGCACGGATTTTATAGTGTTTACAGTTAACACCTCCTTGGCAATCTATTCCATGACGAAATAATGATTACTACGCCTTCGTATGAAATTGCTTACTTGCGGATCCTGCACTATGGTGTAAACGATAAAACGATTCTATCGAACATTTAGTATCCCAGTGTGCTTCATATCCAAATGTTAGTCGCTTACCTAAAATGACAGGTGGTCACTCAGCGATTTTAGTTTATGCTAGGTAAATCTCTTGTGGTTTATTCATTGCAGTTGTGCTGCCTAGGCGCCCCAGTTGGCCCACAAGAAATTTCTAAATTATTGATTTTAAATTGTCAAGATAACGGAATCTTGGTTTGTTGTGGCAGGAAAACCCTATAAATTCCAGGAATTAGTCCCAAGACTTGTTTTTTTTTTGTTGAGAATGGCAATACCATTCCCTTTTTTGTTGCTCCTGGTTGGTGTTACACCTGTTCTGGAAAGTTGTATGCTGACATGAAAACTTTTCAATCTTAGGAAACGACTGCGTAGGTTTCTGAAAGCTCTCCCGATTATAAATATAAGGTGAAAGCGTGGCGCATTCTGGAATGGTGGTGACACTTCGAAGTCATCCTTCATACCAGATTTGGGTCACTAACCGACCCTCATACAACAATTACATTACGAATCACAAGGTGAGCGATCGTTCATGCAGCTATCGTGAGGGCCGGTGGGTGATTGAGGTGCATAGCATACCTCAATCATGCGCATCCCTTCGCTTGACCTCGTCGTCGGCTATGGCCACCAACGCGCTCCAAATTAACCCCTGTCTGATTTTTTTCTTCCCGTTACCTGATCAAAATACCGCCAGCAAAGACCTTTACCGTAGTCCGTGTCGAACGAGATAACTAATTATTTGGCGGGAGAAGTCGTTTTTCAGGGAACGAATGCCTTTAGTGGCGGCTTACGCTTTGTTCTCATTCAACCGCCACGTAATTATGCGGTAATATTCGAGGTGATGAAGCGGAATCGACGTTCATGGCGTTCAAAATCCGATTTGGAATATGTTAAGGTGGAATCGAAGGTGAATAACATGGGATGCGCCATACACTTAATTTCAATTCACAATGTTTGAGGCGATTAAAATCTACTCACCTATACTTCAAAATTGGAAGCATGCCTTATTCTGGCAAAACAGAAAGCACGAGAGCAATATGAATGCTTCCCAAACCAACAGATGCTGAAAGCCAATAATACCAAGTACCGAAGATGTTGGTGGTGGTCGTATACACTAAATAATTCTATAGGTCTAGGAAGTGAGGTAATGACGGAAAATGTAAAATCGAGAACATTCCCAGGCCATCCGTTAAAAGCATTGGTGCAAGTGCTCGGAGTCAGATCTAAGAAGCAGAGTTCATGATGGTTCTGTCAGAGCCCACTAGGGATGGAATGTGGAGATGCAGACGAATGACTTTGCTTAAAAATGACCCCGAAACTTTTGAATCTAGTGACTTTTCTTTCCTGCTTTTCATGCATTCGAAGTGGATTCAGCCCTAGCTGTCTCTCGACATGGTGGCCTGCGACTGCTTTGGAGCTCTAATTATCAGCCGGCTCTTGACGCCAGAATTAACCTGACCATATTGCTAAAGGTCGTCACACCTGATAATGGCTCGCGTTCTCCAGTTAGAAGCTCAAAGATTGATCCTCCAAGGGAAAGTCGTCCGTTATGTTGTTCGACGAGTCCCTCTCTCTCCAGTCGATTACATATAGTCCCCTCCTCATCTTTGGCGAGTTACCTACCGGTAGTGGAGGCGAAGTGAGTTGGACGATAATCGGACGCCTCGGTGATTACCCAGATACTGGTTCCTATCCTCACTATCCAGCCACCATAACGGCTGCACAGAGGCCGGCTGGGCTGACGCACGACACAAAAGATCTACAACTTACAGTAATCCTTTGGTAGTCGGTGGCGCCTGGCGAAAAACTAGTAACACTGGAGCGCATCATAATCATAATCATCGGAGACGCGCCTGTGCGCACGGACATTTGGAGAATATGAGGTTGACAGGCCGGCTGGAGGAACTGGTAATAATAGAGCGCAGAGGTTTTTGTAGGTGCCACAGGTATCGGAAAAGGTATTAAGTGCCTGGCGGGGTGGTGGAGAGTTCTGCGAAAGACCAACTAGGGGATGAGGCATGGTGGATTAGAAGAACAGGTACGTATTTCCGATGGCAAAGTAATCTAGTCATCGAAGAATTAATAACTAAAACGAAAGCTTCAACGTTTGTCTTATTTCGTGGAATTGCGGTACTGCACCCTTTAGAATAGCTGTCAGCTTCTATGCTCAAGTCTGACGTGCTATATGATTTACCGACCAGTTGCTCTGGCTATATGTATAGGTAGTCAGCTTGCCAGCTAGCCGTGAAGTTGGCTGGTTGCCGGAGATCTGGTTGAGTGATTGGCAAAATTTCTGTGCGAGCTCGATTATGGAACTTTCACCCACGAAGAGTTATCTTGACTGGCTTATAAGGCTAGTCTAGTCCCGTAGCCGCGTCACAATTTAGCTCTGGTAGACGGCGTCTCCGTGCTGCCCAACCGTGTAAAGATCGGAATCTCGGGTTTTTTGTATTGCTAGATGGATGCTTGCAGACGGCGTGGGAAGGAGTGATGGTGATGAGAAATCACCTAATGGGGGAAGGATTCACTGCAGGGTGCGCGGAATATCTCGATCGCGTGGGGTGGACAGATGTTTTGGAAGACTTAACTAAGCTGCTGCCTTGGTTCTGCCAGAGAATCCTACGATCGAGCTCGCGGTAGTACAAATTTTCTCACTTCGGTTGCCATATTGCAGCAGCAGCGTAGATCGCTGTACTGTTCACCCTTGGGTAGTTTCTGGATGCACTTGTTTTGCGGTGTGAATGGGTAGTGGAGTGGTCATTTCTCATTGTGGATAGGGTAGGGCTTTGTATTTTGGCCCAAGTAGCTCCAAATGAAATTGTTACAAAAAATAACACTGTTGTATTATGTTTCTGAATGACCTCGCAGTAGCTTAATAGCTGCTATAAGGGTAGCGCTCATGGATAGCTTAGCATGAACTAAGCTATTATGGTTTGAAATTCACGCCCCCCCCCCCTTCCCCGGCCTGGCTTCAGGTCCCTTCTTGTCAGCGTAAGTTTGAGGTCGTTCAGTCGCAATTATTGTGTGTAAAGATGTTGTTATTGTAAGAAAATAGGCGTCTAATTTGTTTCTGTGGTTAGTAGGGCAATTACATGCTTTTCACGCAATTAACTGTCACTATAGTTGGCGCGCGCTAAGAGCCGTAAATCTTCGCGCACTATCACGTAAAGAAATCGGAGACGAGTTCGAGGTCGCTGAAGGAGTACGGTAGCGCTGTACATAGCATAGCTCGTTTGAAGACTTCATTAATTCACTCTCAGCCCTCTATCGAACGCTTTTATTAAATGGCATCTTAGCTTATGGGCTTAATTATCTCTCTAGGGAATTTCGGAACGGTGAAAATAGCATTAAGATATGAACGGGGCCGATGATAAGCTCGAGTCAGCAGAAAAGCCTCATTAACTTCAAGTATTATTGTAACGTTCTGCTCTATTTTGTTACCTATAATACACAATGAAGCGCCCTTTTCTTATGGTTTCTAATGTCATTACCAAAGAAATTAAGAGGTTAATTATCTGCTTAATTATGGCGTTAACGGAACGCACTTGCTTGCCATCCTTAGAAATAAAGAGAAAGAATCGTTTTTGGAATGGCCGGAAGTGTACACGATTGTGAGTAATGAACAGCGACCAATTTTTAGAGTTAAACTTTTTAAAATCTTCTCTGAAAATTTGCATGAAAACGAGGGGTCAGGAAACTTCAGTGTTCCTCTGTAAAAGGTACTGAATTGATAAATTCGGTTTGCACCAGGGACTTATCTGCAGTAGGGAACGCTATTGCGACTGAGAAAAGGAAGCAAAACTTGGTTTTTTTGGCAAAATTTTTTTTGGCGAAATTGGACTAGATGCAACGCAGTCAGGCTTGAAACTTGAAACCGGCCCGCCTTCTCCGAAAACGCCACGCCCACAGGTGCGGTTGTTTGAGTTTGCGATATCGGCGGGATCATTAGCTTTGCTTTCATTATGCCTTCCGCATCAAATGTCCGCACCTTCGATGTTTCTCGTTTCTCGTATATTCTTAGGCGTATTTCGTTCAACTGCCCAGAATATAAGCCTGAACTCATCCAATATCACAGAAAGTGCTATAAGGCTCCCATTTCACGGTTGAGCTGGACCGGGTTGCATTTCGACATTTCTCCTTACACTTCTGCCCAGTTTGGCCAACTCTGCTTCCGTATTCACTATAAATGATCGTAATTTTTCCTTCAACGCTATCTAAATAATATAGTATAAATAGATTGTAGATACGAGATCTTGAAATGCTCATTGCGGCGCGCATTGTACTTCAGCCACGAGCTAGTACTGTTTCATGGTAGTATGTATGTAAATGCAAATAGGTTTCGCGCTTATAACTTTAACCGTTTTTAAAATACATGCCTCTACTCGCGAGCATGCTACAAGGGGAAGTTTTGTGGGATTTATTTCTTCGTGGAATTCGTATCGTACCGCGTCGGAACAGCATTGCAATAGAGGCTCCCCCCCCCCCCTCCCAAGCTGAATAAAACTTGCAGCGATTGCAGAAGCAATTTCTCCACCACATTCCCTTACGAAGGAACCCTTCGTAAGGGAATGTGGTGGAGAAATTATTCTTTGCCTTCTCCTTTTTTTGCTTCACCATATCTGCTTCAAAGGCATCTTCACTTTGGTAGTTTGTTCTGCCAGAATTCGAACACCGTAGTTACCTGTAGTTGACTTTCTTGGCCATTTCTCTGGCCAAAATTGACTTTCTTGACCAGTTCCCTAGAACATCTCACTTTCCTTCGATGCCAATTTTCCTCAAATCGTCTTTTCAATTGTCACGGACGGTGTGACGTGCGCGGACCGTGGAGATTCGCCGCTCTGGTCCTACGCTACGCATCGCTGACGGGAATAATGATGCATGATGGTATTATCTGCACGTCAATCCTCCTAGCCCTCAACTGCCTTTCCGTTTCGATCTGTCAACGGGAAATTCGTCTTCATTTGGTAGTGAAGTTTTTCTCCGCAACCTAGTTTTGTTGGTGGCGCACCGTTTCAAATTCGACATGGGTTTAAATATACTTGGCGTACTTAGGCAAACCATTTCAGAAGATTGCCAGGCTCCGGAAAAAACAGTGTAGCTCGTCGCTCACGCGGAGAAGCATCGCAACGATCTTTGCTCTGGAGTACGGGCTGATTTTGCCGATCTTCTCAACATGAGTTGTGCTCGTTTCGGAGACCTGCTGTGACCCCCTCCTCCTGGTATGAATTTTGTTGGGACTAATATATTGGTTCCATATCAAGTAACCATGGGACTTGAGGCAACAGTTTTTTTCTCGTTATCCCGAGAGTGGGTTCTGTTGTCTTTTGTTACAGCTTTTCAACAAAGGATGTTTGGTGATCCGGTTGGGCTCGGTTAGTCTTGGGTAAAGAAGTGAAATGTTTGAGCTTCATCATTTAGAAAAATCTATGCTACAACAATCCGTTAATCTGTCAAACGCATGAATTTCTACTATACTTATGCAGATGCATGCAATAAGCGCGATTATTACTCTTCAAGTCCGTAATTACGGAAATAGCTTTCTATTTTTCACGGGTTTCCCTATCATGCCCCCTCCAAGGTGCAGTGCTCCGAGATCTTCCACGACTTATCCAGCCCTTTCGTAAAGTCTTCTTTGAAAGGCATTTCACAAATATCACTTGATTGCGCTGTTCTGTTAATTCTTGGTGGAACTAGAATTAATCTAGCCCGTCGCTTCTTGGCTTGTTGACCAATTTCATGGAATCCTGACCAGAACTTGCTCCTTCTGTTTTGGACGAACCAATATTCGCGAATATAACGCTTTTGCCCTTTCTAAAATGAAACTTTCTGCTCCGCTTAAATTCTGCCTAGTGGATACGAGTTGATGAGAAAGCGTCCTTTGCTCCATGGCTGTTCCCCATTTATGTAGGTAATCTCAATTTCTAGACGGCAATGAGCTTATAATTGTTTCCTGCTCAAAGCGTCTCCTCGTCGTCACAAGGCAAACTAACGCCTCTCGCTGTCTCGGCGAAGAAATTGCCCGTCCACGGAAGGATTACGGTAGAAGAAGTTCATGCGCTCATCGATTCTTCCTTATCAGTTAAAGTCCCAAGGGGCTTCTTCAGGTATAAGGTACAATTCGAGTTCGAAGAAACACGTATTGATGTATAAGTACTCAATTACTATAGTTCTGTTATTGAGAAAATTTATTAGCGATGAATGCTTTAGTAGTTCTTTAGAATAACGAAGCTTGTTCTATAAAACAGTGGACCTTTAGGGAAAGAATAATGTATTTCCTCTATCTTCTAATTTTTTTTGACGGGTAGGACTCGAGAGAAAGGCTCAATGAATGGACGCAAAGAGAAAACCGTTTCTAATTTTGGCTATCCTCAGACCTTTCGTTAGTGTCATCGTTTGGTCCCTCTTTCTGCTGACTTCAAGTTTTATGGAAGCGTGACGTGAACTCTTTCACTTTGTATTGCTATTGCGCAGATCCGAAATAGCGCAGGTCCAAACATAATAGAAACGCGCAAAGTGTATTTTCCTATAAATGATGCAGTACCTGGGTTTGAGTCATTCGCATGCCATAATTATTCAGAAGTTTTGCCCAAGCTCTAAAGTAAGGTGGCATTCAAGGACGAATGCAAAGGTGCGGTAAATCGAGTTTGAGCCTGCAGCCGCCATGCGGTCCTGTTTACAGCTAGTAAAACTCGGCTTATTTTAGCTTAATTAGTAGCTGAGCTTTACTGCAGAACCAAAGTCGAATTGGGGTAGACCAAACTTGAACTTGTTTATTTTACACTACGGTGAGTCTGTCTCGTTTGTGGGTATTGAAGTTTGAAGGCAATACCTTTATAAGGAGCTGTGACTGGTCAAGGCACGCCTCGTGCATCAATGCGCCCACTTATTTGACATATGTCGTATCTGCGCCTTGCTCATTTTCATATCTTTTTTGTCCCACTCTGTTCTCTTGTTCTCGCGCCCAGTGTTTCCTAGATTGTCTCTATCGTAGTTTCGTAATTACGTCCACCATTCAAAAAGGGCGTTCTCAATATCGGTGTTCTGGAAGTTTATTCAATTCGGTATCCCTGTCGTTTCACTTCACACTTATACTTTTGTTTTCGATATCACATCTAGGTGATCACAAAGTGTGCCTTTAAGTCACATACAACTGTTAAGTGTTCTGAAATGTGTATGGTAAATTATGGTGCGATGTTATGTGAGCTTTGCGAATCTGTTGTTGTAGGGTGTCACAACAAAAGTCCAAAGTTCTCTGTAGATTAGGCTATGGGTTTGGAAGTTTAGGAGGAAGCTCATGGCCTAATATTTCGTTCCAGTCGTTGGAACAAGTGTGACATGCCCTTCTCTTTCCTTGACAGGCTACTAAGAGAGTGGCAATTAGGAGGTGTGGCGTTGGCAGAAGCAATTGGAAGCTGCTTGGCAGGCATAGCAATTACTAGCCGTGTCTATATCGCTAACGGTCGCGCGTGGTCGCCACCTTATTATTTCTTACATTTGCGAATGAGATGGGCAGTAAACAACAATGGGAGCGTTTATATTACGAGATCGTCGTCACGGAGACCTTCCACCTCTTGGAGAATGAAGTCGTCATTCGTTATACTAGTGCCACCGACGCCTCCACAGTCGCAACTGACGTCAGTTAAATGACTACTGGTTCGTTGCGATTCAGGGAAATCTATTTCTAGAACATAGGGTGGAGTTCGCTCTCGGAAATGCAATGATGAACACAGGCTCGGTCGAACATAATGAGAGCTGCGATGTTTACAGATCAAATTGACAGTAAGTACCCTATCGATTGTCGGGACAGAGTTCAAATCCTTAAGGGACATGAGCTGATCATCAGAACGTGAGCGAAAAGCTCCGAAGCCTTCCAGAACTGTGAGGTGTGACCTGTATACTCCCGAGTCCGCAGACTGACCCAGGATTAACGAGAACTCATTGGTCCAACGACATTTCGCTTCTGAACACAACCCGGTTTGAGGTGGGCTGGAAGATCCGCTTAGTTTATTTCGCGTTTAGGGTGCGTCGATCTGAAGGTCATCAGTTAGGTCGTTATATACGTTAGATCAGAAGAACCGCTAGCTGAGGTGCTCGGTAGGATTACGACGCTACACTTGCGACAATTAATGGTGAAAAGAAGTGTGGTGGTCCGCCGCCCCCGGATTACGGTTTTGAGGAATGTCGTTTTAATCGTAGTTAAATCGGCGCATCGCCTTATCTGAGTATAGCAGCCGGATAGAAATAAAGTCGGACCATTGTGGAGGAGAGGCCACGCCCACTTTGCCCGAGCCTCTTGAACTTAAAGATTTATTGAAGAAAGTTTTGACAAAATTGCACGTCAGAGGACGTTGTAAACGAGACTGTTTTCAAAGGAAGTGATGGAATTATCTACGCGCGGAAAATGCACTACCTAACGCTAGGTTTGACTGGCTACCACTTGCCTTCATAAGCTGAGGGTATCCAAGACCCTCGCGGAGAACAAGTGCGAATGACGGTGTTTTTCCTAGTGGAAGCCACCATACCATCAACTACGCGCCACAGGAATTTCCAATGACGAGCTGCGCGTAAACTACGCACAAAAACTCGCATCTGAGAAGATGCTAATTGCGTATATCCGCGCTGTGCGTACGCCGATGTTCGTCGTCCGCGGACGTTCACGCCCAGCAATGACTATTCGTGGCTGCTATCTCCATTACTCAGTATTATCAATCTTGCTGTGTATCGTTACCAGCGATATCCTGGATTAGTCACACTTACGTAAGAAGTGTATATAGTCGATACGACCAAGGATAGTGCTGCATACAGCAATATAGGGGTGAATTAAACAAATCAGTAGATTAAAATCCACAGTATTAGTTTTTCCAAGGCTTTTCGCCACGCTTACTGCCACCTAAGTTTTGTTGCAGATAGCAGTATGTAATGTGGAAGGGGTCCGAAAAAATCCAATGTCACGTTCGTTTCGCGACCCACCCTGATTGATTATTTGTTGAGCTATGTTGCGAGCTTGGGTTGGCAGACTCATCTGACTAAGGCAGACAAATGCAAAGTGGGGGCCCAGTTTCGTCAGGTCCAGGTATATACATGTAATGGGGTATTAGGATAATAGCAAGATATCGAAAATACCGGCTGATAAGCTGTTTCTGCTAAAAGGCGTCGATGGCCCGTTCCGCTCAAAACCCGCCATTGCCCTTTACCCGTTTGGTGGATCGGACCCAATTTCAGCAGGTACTGAAATTCTTTTTTTGAGATGTGCATCTACTTTCCGATTATAGTCTTCGTCTTCATAAAAAAAAACAATACGGTATCGATTGTTTGTTTTCTTTCTCGATCCTCGACCTACAGAAATAATTGAATAACGCTTTCAAAATGGCGTGCAAAGCAATGCATCCAGGAAGTAGGGTTTCTCGAGCAAGGTTTCGCTTTAGCATTTTCCGTAACTCTTGGAGATATTGTAGAAAACCTCGATGGTACATCGTGAATAGCTTCAATACGATTCTTATTAACACCTTTCCGAAGCCATTGGTCCAGGTAAATGGTCTTTTGGAAGCCAATAATTCAACACCCGACTATGGCTGTGGTGAAAAGTCCCTGAATTTTTCTGTGGTTCCGATAGTTCCTCTCATGTGAAAGAAGGAAAGTGCAGAAAAGATTCACAAAGAGATGAATACAAATGGAAGAAAGGTTATTGTCTGTCAGATTCAATTTGAGTATTGATCAATATTGGTTGGATTTCGAGATGCCCTTTCACGCTGCCATTTCAATCTCCAGTACCCCTGAAATCACGGGATAACCATAGGGTTGCCATGTGGTCTTTACTCCAGCACAGGACAAGGGTGTCTGAGCTTGAGAAAGGGACATATCTACTAGGCATCAGAAATGGCTTTCAAGGGCTCGTTCATCCTTAATTCATTTCTTGATAACCTGAATTGACGGTTCCAATGCAGCACTACCCGCGATCGCCATCCAAGACTATGATATCGGTTTGTCCGGCTTTAGTGTTTATCGCTAAGCTGTGTATCGTTTAGATCCTCGAAATCTGAAACGGCGGTCGTGAAACGCGGAGGTGCTGTATTTCAGATTGAGAATCTATATACAAACAGTGCCGCAGTCTGCGTACCCATTGAGGCATAACGCTCTCAGTTTTCATGGACGTACGCTAAGCGACCGGCGTTTATAGAGAAAGATTCGGTACCAGTGGGAAACCACTTTATTTACCAAATACGGCATGTGAGGCGGCGGTGTTAGAATAAATGGAGAGGGTAGATCTTTTACATTATGTATAGTCATACACGTAATCGGCAGTACTAGTTGAGTGGTGAGGGTTGAAACTACAGGTGTAACGAAACGTACCACCGTTCATGAGATCGCAAATTAGAATCAGGAGAAACCACGATTCGATTAAAAATATTCATAGACGGACAGCGGGATCGATCACTGTGCGGGGTTTCACTCTAGATAACTGAAAGCCCTTCGGGTGAACTTTAACCTGATGGAAGTCTAGCAATGACCAAGTCTCGTTCTAGGAGAGACCTCAGGTGGCTCAGCAGTACTGCTGAAGTGATGACAGAAATATTCGTCGAAAGCGTGAGATGCTGTCGTCGAAGAACATTTTCAGCTTGTTGAGAATTTTAGTCGATGACGGAAGACAGATTGACCACTGCTGAGGAAAACTGAGCTTGTCATGCCCCGGTAAAGCATAGAAGCAATCGTTCTGAAGACCAGACAAATTACAGTCGAATGTAGCGAAATTCCTCTCAACCGTCGGAAAACTAAAAGGACAGCAACCTAACGTGATGTCATGCAGTGAGGAAGTGCCAAGTTTACATACATTTCTTAGGTATCATTTCTCACCCGACTCCCAATGCGCGAATGGTTTCATAATCTCAAATGAGAAAGGGTCACAAGTAAGAATGCCATGGAAGAATGATTTACCAGAGGTTTGCGAGTACAGCACTGCGTATGTTAGCCACAAAATAACGAGGGGAAATTGATATCCGAGCAGATAAACTAGTGCAAAATGCGCGACGCGGTGACACAAGACATTGCAGTCAGTGATACAAAATTATGACGTTAAAGGGCTCCGAAAACAGCTTTTACATATATAAGATCATTAGTGCACAAGGGTTTTAGAGGAAACTTATCCTAAATGCAATGTGATAAGTGTACAGTTGTAACACGGCGTTTCCGAGAACACCTATGGAGTGGGTCCGTAAGAATAGTGCAGAGCTTAGAAGTCAGGCCGGCGGTTATCGTGAAATACATCAGGGCCTGATAGAAATCTCATTAGTTCTTAAATATTGCGACGACAGGGGAACGCAAGTGTATAAAAACAACAGTACGCCGCGATTGACTTCACGGCTAACAATAGCGGTTTCCATGAAAGCTGTTCGTTGTGTGATGATGTGGCCTGAGTCTTTTTCGGCTGCTCTCTACTCTGCACTGCATGAACGTACTCGATGTGGACCCCCCCCCTTGTTCGTCGTTCGTATATGACCGTGTCCAACGAATGTGCACACCTGTGACGCCGTCAGGCGGTGGCTATGGTGTGGCGGCTGCGAGCGTCCACTACAAAAGCCGCTCAGGACAAATTGAGAGCTTTTTCGTTGGTCTTTATCGAGACACCGACCGACACAGTAATTACTCGACCCGTAGGACAATTAGAAACAGAATGGAAATCTCGGATGCGAAGCGGAATTTGGCTTATTTCGGGGAAACCACCAAGGGAAAGAATCAGCCATTCTAGGAATTTCCACTCCTCTGAATTAGTCTGACTTTGAACTTCGGTAGATATTCGTTAGATTTTTGTTGTGATATCGCGGAAAATAACCATTATCCAAAAGAGAGAAATACTACCTTGAAAGAGCAATCGCTAAAAAGGCAGTGTGAAAAGCAATGCTAATTGAGGCCAGAAATAAAAGCAAAGGCAACTATGGAAAGCATGGTAAATTTCACGAGGAGGGTAGAAATAGGGCTGGATTACAGATGCCTGAGAAGACGCTAGAGATTTTACATGGATATTGATCGAACGACAAGCCGAATAAAAAGATTAGCGCTTAGGGATAGCGAAAACGTTTTTGTTCACTTGAGTGTATTACCTCTTTCTCAAAAGAAAAGTATCTGGTTCATCGCTACAATTGCTACATGATAATTTTCAGTCTTAAATAATTTCTTTTTTTTTTAAAAACCCTAAATTGGCGGCTACCCGTCCCAGGTTCAAGCCGAAGGGCTCCTGAGTGAGCACTACAGATGTAAAATATTCACGAGTAATGGTTCAAGATCACATTAATAAAGTAATAATTAATATATTTACTAAGAAAATTCAAAGAAGGGCAAGCTATGCCCGAATAGTGTTCAACCTCTGGAGACTATTGGTGGTCAGAGTTTCCAACCTGAGCAATGTCAGAGTCATTTACTTTTGAAGCCATCGGCTGGTTTAAGAATTGTAGCTCGCTATTTCGAGAATATTTGACCGGATTGCGCATGAAAAAACTGCATCTTGTTATGAACTAAGACTAGGTTAATAATTAAACTGAATTGCCAAAGTTTCTTCTGAAACTGTACAAGTGTTAATGAAGGAGGACAAGTTAAACGATAACTTCTGTTCAGAAGACGGTTCTTTTGATAGAAAAAAGTGAGAGTATAGAGGAGTTGGGGCGAGAGAAGTGAAAAGAGGACTGAAGGATGAAATGTCGATTCGTCAGTGTCTGATGAAACAACACACACACACAGTGGCCATACGCACACTGACGACTATCGACTATTCGCATGTGTTTGTGTCAGTTTTGACGCCATTTCATGCCCTGCCTCTCTGGTTTTCACAAATGGTCTCATTATCTCCTACGCTAGGCTTCATTGTGAGTTTTCGTCAAAAAAGTTGGCAAAGATATGATCCTTTCCGTCTTTTCCTTTCTCTTTAGGCTCTCATATGTTCATAATGCAATAAAACCTAGTACTGTACCCCTGTCTTTCTCACGAGTTCTTGGCATTGTTCTTCGCTACCTGAATATATATGAGCTTTCTATGAGCACTCAAGCATCGCTCTTAGACCGTAATCTGTGCGTAATATTAACCTTGCTTGCCAATTACCATAACCCATGTTACGTAATCGGAAGACGGTGTGTCGTCGTGGCGCTAATACGTCGGCTGTCGTCAAGGAGTCGTGCCGTGATTGGCTGAGACGCCTGGCCCCGCCCACATCTTGTCACGCCTCCCACCGACAGCGCTCCAATGAAGGAGTGCCATCGTCGTCCGGGTAGTGAAAGGCTCAACACGATGGCGTCCTGCGGCGTCTCCTTCCCTCAGTGTTTTATCTTTTGGGCTCCGTCACTCCGCCCACTATTCACTCATCCACGTTCTGTCTAAGGGTGCATGTGTTTGAGCTCGCCTCGTTTGAAGCTTAAGGATGCCATATGAGCTTTATGTTATCTTCTTATAACTTACCCCTAATAGACATGCTATTTGGTTGAGTTCCAATTTTGCAATAGGTTTTCCCCCGAGGTAATCGATAAGCGGAAACACCTAGAAAAAGTTATGTGGCTGTTACTCCGTTTGAATGATTGCTATCTATTTTTAGCTCTGTGGTTAATATTGGTTCTAGAATTAGATAGAGGATCATATCGGTCCAGTAAGTAGAAAGTGGATTGTTTTTAGACTTCTCTTTCATTATCTTGCTCAAATACTTGAATAATAAGATGAAATAGTCTATGAGGGCAGGTGGCTTTTATCTCCTGTTCGTTTCTTTGGGCTTCAATTACGGTCACGCGTCTTCCCTTGTAATTCGAGGATCTTCTGAGAAGAATTGGAAATGGATTTCCGTGAGACATACTTTCCCAAATAACAATTTTCTAAATGTCACATGGGCGTCTAATCATCTTCCGTTGACAACCTTGTTTCCTCCTCTTCTGGCCTTTATCCAATAATTACTTCTTTTTTTCGTTTCGTTTCCAATTCCTTCGACTAACAAATGTAGAGGAGAGAAATATTTGATGAGGGGCTCTCAGTTTTCCAACAGTCTCCAGCTTCAAGTGGCTGAAAAGGCAAAGGAACGTTGAAACATGGTCTCTTTCACGACCTATCGCCACTCTTCTCGGCAATTTCATTAGGAAACTTTGGCTAGACATTTCTTTTGTGTTTGTTCACTTTTGCAAAATTAAGTAGAGAGTACATAATTCTTGGGCGCGTATCGGTCACATACAGGGGCATAATAGTGGTAATACATCTAGAACCTCGTAAAAACATCACCTTTTTCTAAAAATGGACTCAGCCTCAGACAGAGGAGAGGAGACTCCAGGGTGCGTGAGTCATTCATTTTCCCCGGCGTTCCTGCAAAATTTTAGGCTGTCTCAGAAGATGCCCCCTTATATTGCGATAGCGCCTTGTTTTGATTCGTTAGTACTGAGGTACGTGAGTACTGGTAGGTATATAAGAAATGCGGCAGGAGAATCACAGCTTCTTTTCGTGAGGATGGCTTCCTCAAGAGAATATGAAGACGACTCTTAGCATCGTTCTCGGCCAATTAGCCATCCCGGAAGATGATATGTCGTCTCACACTAATAAGGTGTTGATATTGTAATTGGAGCCGAACATCTCATGGCTGAATCTGAGAGAATCTTAGGCGAGTGTTACTTAGAAAGCGTTCTCATCAAGCATTGCTAGGATTCTATGCTTCCTTACTATTACTTGGATTTTTGCCAGAAACTTACCGGCCATTGAAAGCGGGTTTTCTTCACACAAAAATTATTCTCCTTTTCTTCAACACTATTTCCTTGTCAGGAACATGCCATTATCCTGCAGGTGACTTCTTCTGTAGTTTTTTCGTAGATCGAACTGCAGTACTGAAAGTATTATAGTATATATGTTTGAATATCAGCTCAAAATTGACTCATATTCATCGCAATGTCCTCGATCATCAATTTTCTTGTACCTTAATGATCGAATATCATCTAAAGCTGTCGTAAGTTGGCTAGCTAATTAGGTAATGTACTCAAACTAACCATTCCTGTGTCAGATGTCACGTCCCGTGCGGGTTTCCGATTAGCCTCAAATAGTTTTGGGTGCTTCTTTGAGCTTGGGCTTGCCTTTGCTCTTGCGGTAGGACCCAGCTTTTCTAGTCAAACATTTTTGACGCTCACTTGGACGTTTTCCGTCGGAAACATGCCATTCAGCTGAGTTCGCACCAGTTTTCGCACTTGTAGTAATGTAAAGTAGGGTCTTCCGAGATATCCTTGTCAAACTTGAACCTACTATGCCGTTTTTTCTCTGGCTGAATATGGACGGGCAGAATCGATTTTTACCCACATAATCAAGTTCAAACATCCGCCTGGCAATGGGCTTCAGGCATGTTGACAGTGCAGTTGCCCTGACAATAACGATATTTTTCCGCATTTTATAGAAAACCTCGAGTTTGATGTCTCGGAATTAGTACGGTATGATATGCGTTCTTTCTTGATAGAGTTCCCAAAGTATATATGAGTGCAGATTGAGCGCTCAACGCTTTTTCGAACTTCCTGTTTGTTCAACTTGAAATGTGGGCGCAGACATAAAGTCACTGAGACAATAAGCAGTTAATTGAGTTGAAGAAAAAAAGTTGACCAAATATGGAATTGACTTGACAGTCACTGGGCGCTGGAGGTACCCACCTAAAGCATCCATTTGCCGTGCAGTCGCTCAATGTCAAAGTCTGTTTTTGGCACTTTGCCAGGTACAATCTCATTTCTTTTCTTTCCGTCGTTATACACTGCTAGGACCAACCCAGTGATAAGGTCCTTTCTTGCGTTTGTCTCTATTCCTCTACGCCCCAGTGTGTTGCGCTCAGGCGACGCGCGACGTTTGCTCAAGAAGCCCCGCCTACCGCTCGCTACAGTAATCGTCGCCGAGGCCACTTACGGAGGTGGCGGCTAATCTGAGTAGTCGTCCAACGTACCACATTGCGGTGAGGACGTGCCTATCCCCACCTGATTTCCTCTGTTTCCGTTTCTGACACACATCTGCTTCTTCTCTCACTCTGACTTCATGCGGCAGCCATTAATGATGATCACCTTACGGCATCGCTTGTTGACGACGACGCGAATTTACAGACGTCCACAATGCATGGTCATGGCGATAGCGCTGAAACTAATAGAAAGTCGTAAAAGTACACACATCGGCGCGGAAAGCGCGGGTGGCAGGACGGGACGGAGCGCTGTGATTAGAATTCGAAGAAATTACGCGAAGAAATTCTTCTCGTTTCATCTTCGGGAATTAATTTACGAGGCCTCCAACAAAGAATACATTTTATGCTAGCAGGCCAATGTCTGATGTCGTCCAGCCGTCCATTCTCAGCTCTTACGAATTCTCATCAGCTTTCTTGCCTTTATAAATGGGCTCTAAACCCAGTCGACAAACTTTGTTATCTTTTCAACATCCGGGCTTTTGATTTCCTACTCTCGTGAAAGACTTCTTCGCTCTGAGAGGGAAGAGGCGATAGGGAGAATAATCTTGCCATAAGTAATCTTCTTTCTTACAACCTCTCCATTTTCCAAGCTACAGAATCAAGTGAATTTTGCAAATCTTCGTGCTCACTGAAAGTTGAATTTTCCCTAAATAATTTTTTTTGGTAAGAGTTTGTCACTTGAGAACGATTTGGACATCTAAGAGTCTGTTTTTGACAGTCTAATTTGTTCTCGAACTTCGCATGACACATTCAGAGCTTTTTGTCAGGACATCCC
>MU868884.1:50715-64203 GCA_036418205.1 Ostertagia ostertagi | reverse complement strand
TGAGAGGTAGAATGAGGGTGGACGTCTCTGGTTAGTCTTCTGTAAAAGTGAAATAGTAATCCACTGAGAAGAAAGGTTTTTAAGGATTCCCTTCCACTTTTTCCTCACAGGATTGACCACTTGTTTGGGAAATATAGGAAAGAAAAGAAGGAGGGGGTAGATTCCTGCTCTGAAGATATCCCGGTGGATGGAGAACAAAGTCTGTGGTAATATTCCAAATTCTTAATGCCTGTCGCAGGAAATATTAATGGTGCTGTAGTATTAGAAATTTGGGGCTATCTCAAGATACGGGGCATCTCCCTGGATTAGGCCCAGGATGGGAGCAGGAATTCCGTGAAAATGAAAATTGCTAATGCTCTCTGAAATCTATTCCCCACGCCCAGCGTCTATACCGATTACAAGAAAAAAGAAGTTGGTCGCGGTTTCAAAGCGTTGCTGAGGCAATCCCCCAGCACCCTCATCTTGCGATAGCTTGTGATGGCGCCGAAATGAGAATAAAGGACTAGAAATAGTAATCACTAGCAATAAATAATCACAAAATAAAAAGTACAAGCGGGGTATTATCCATTGTACCAAGTTACGGGGCCAGTCGAGCACCTGCAAGGGTTCATTTTCTCCCAGCCAAGTCCTATACCACTGAAAAGATCTTGGAGGCTTGCAAGGCTTGGTTGGCTCAACCGTTTACGATCTGTAATTTGATCCAAGACCATGCGCGTGGCGCCACTTGCCGCTACGTCCTTCCGCTCTAAACCACTATTTATGGGAATAATACTTGTTGCTTATGACAGTTACATACATTTTGTATATATTTTCTCTATATTTCTTTTTGTCCCATACATTTTTTCTTCCCACCGAAGGGTACATTTCAGAGTCATTATCGAGCCTTCCTCTTCAAGTGGCTGTGCATTTGAACATATGTCTTGCACCATTCCTCTTCATTGCCGAAATTTGCTGCTTAATATTGAAGGTACGAATTCCTTACTGTTTAGGAAAAAATAAATTAAAGTCTTTCATTACAGTACTCATATCTGTCAGTAACCTATAAGGTCATATTGATCGCCGTGCTCCTTGTCTACGTGCTCGTTGAAGTTATTCGTCTTTTCCTGGCCGTAGTTGGGAATTTGGGCGAGAAGGTTAGGATTTATAGCCTGCTATTTTAAATAGGGATGTCAGCGTGAGAGTGCGTCCAGAAGTTTAACAAATGTAAAAAGAGGAAAAATATTAGATATACGTACATGCAAGGTAACGATAGTGCGAAATACAAGGAGGGAGCAATTGAAAAAAAAAAAAAAACATTTTGTCCTTGCATGCTTAACATCAGAAATATCAAGGCAGTGTTAATGCCTTACTGCACCACTCCTCAAGACAAGCTAAGCTTTGATCGAGTTTTGTCTAGGGCTAAGGATTTGGCTAGAACGTTGATTCCGAGGGTAAAGCTGTAGAACACGAATATTGCACCAGTTCAGCGAGAAAACGCCATGCTTCCAGGATTCGAGCCGGAACTAGAAAAGCGGCAAGCTACGCTCCTGTAAGGAACGCCAAATGTGATATTCCATGTTCTAATATCAGGAAAGGCATTCAACTCTCCATGGAACTTTGAAATACCGCAGATATATCCACAATAGAGTTTCAACCAAACGCTGAAATTACAAATCGGGAATACTGATAATGACAATGGTGTGGGGTGTTGTATTTACAGGTGAAATGTAGGATCGACAAATAACAAGAACTGACTGAGCAGTATATAGTAAAAGAGAGAAAGGCAACCACAGGAGCTCAGATGGGAGTTAACCCAATGACTGCAAAATGAACCTGCCAAGGAAGCTGTGAGCAGTCAAAGTTGGCTGGAAGTAAAGCATTACACTAGCCTCCAGGCTTTCAAAGTCGCCGTGGAGTAGTGGTAGTGCTCTCGGAATTTGCGCTCCGACGGGAGGAGAGCTTATGACCTCCAGGGTGAATAGCGAGGGCACCACCACTGCTCCGCGGCGACTCTGAAAGCCCGGGGCTAGTGTAATGCTTTACTTCCAGCCAACTTTGACTGCTCACAACTTCCTTGGCAGGTTCATTTTGCAGTTTTAGTTTCCATATTTGTAATCAGCGTTTGAAGCTCTATCGATATATCTGGGTCTCATCTCAAAGTTCCATGGGAAGTTGAATGCCTTTCCTGGTAAGTGTCTAACTACCTCTGACGACAAGTTTCCAGCAAACCCAACTCCTTGGGTCACCCTTTGGTGAACGCTAAACGAATGTGATATTCGTATTCTATGGGTCAAACTACCCCCAGACACAGCTTTCTAATAGCTTACGCGGCTAACGATAAATTTAAATACTCTCCACCCTAGTCGTGTTAGTTCGTAGTGACCACGTAATCCACAGCCATGGACAAATTTCGATAAAAATCCGCCTCAATTTTCAAGGACTGGGTCAACAAAGGGTAATACTGCCGAAAAATTTCGTAGTGGCCTTCTACCTTGACGACGTCAGAAAATTCTATGGTGCGCGCATCGAGCTGAACGGGAACGTTAGCGGATCGTACACCATCGACGACGTTTTCTGAAAAGAGGGTTTCTAAGGGGTTTGCATAGTCAGAGCTAATTTCTGTGAGAAACTATCCAACAGTGGATCGATTAGTAGCAAGTTCAGGCTGGAGCAATTACGGTAGGCCTCCTTGAGCTTGACGACGATGACAGATGACGTCATATTCTGAAGACGGTGAGGGCAGTGAAGGAGGGCCTGCGTCCACTTATAGAGGGACATTTGAGGAATATCTGCTGTAAGACTCCCTTCAACGACGGCTAAAAACTCGCTGAAATTAGGGCAAAATGTCTTCCAAGCCCCCTGTATGCATGAACTTTCAGATCCCTGCCATCTCTGGTTTCTGGACGCTGTCGATGGTATTACAGCTTCCGATCGTGCTGTTTCTTCTGCTCAATCCGGCAGTGGTGCCGGTACCCTTCGAAATTATCATGCTCAGTATTCATTTGCTGTTCCTGATCGTGGAAGTGAGTTCATTACCATCATGAATAGAGTATATGTTGCCCTCACGAGCGTGCTAAGGTAAGGTCATGAATGCGCGGATCCGAGCCAATTTTTTAAAGCACACGGTATTGTTATTTTGCTGAAAAATGGAAGTGGGGCTATGATTTGGTACGGTGGTGAAGAAGAGAAGAACAGGAATAAACTCTAGAAATTGAGGCTCTTTTTCCTAGGCTGTGGAGGGTTCTGGGAGACAGACAGTGACATAAGAGGTATGGGCCAGAGAAAGGAAAAATATTGGTGACGAGAGAGCATGAATATGAGTGAAGGTTCGGTGTAGGCTATGAAGCCAATTTGTGGAGCGGATCCCTGGCACTTGGTGAAATCCCGTATAAACCCCGTCCTATAGCTTTTGCATGGGGATTTCGTGACGCGAGGTAGTATACTTGCTAAACCCTCTACCCTTCTGAACCCTCTTCCTTTCACGAACTGACGTCATAGGCCTGTGTCCATGCTCATTGCCACCGATCCTTGTTTATCTCTCCGCTCCCGCGGGGCGACCCTCGGTATTTCTAATGCCTTTGTTTCTTAAGGACCTCACAGCCTGAGAAAAAAAGAGCGTTCATCTTTCTTGCGGTTTTCACTGGTTTCTTTCCATTTTCTTTTACTGGTCAGGCTCTTAGCCCCTCCAATTCCCTATTGTTCAATGCAAAATATCTATAACAGCCTGATCTCTAGTGGCGCCTATCTAATAAGTTGCTTGTATAAGTAAATGAATCATCAGAGGCAAAGGTTTGTGAACGCTCACGATTAGCTCTGATACTTGGAATCTATGGGCTACTTTGTAGTCCATATGGCTATAAAGGCTCGGCACAGTCTACTTGCCGGTGATATGCATACTCGCAATGCACTTAGTTGTACCTTACATAATCATCCTATTGGCCCGTCTTTATCATCCTGAGGGCCGCGACATCAAGAGTATGGCGAAAAGAGAATCAATGAAAAGATACACTCATCCGAGCGGGCAATATTGAAAGCTTCATTCTGGAAAATAAGGGACCTTAATTGGGCAGAGTTTCACAGTGCTGGTGCTGCGACTTAGCGCGCAGTGAATTTTTCATCAAGTGACTTCACAAAGATGATGGACAGTATAAGGGAAGACTTACCAATGCACACCCACTTTTTGGCCCAGTTTCGAGGTGTTTTGTCACTGAAATTGAAATCTTGGTCTTCAGTACAGTTCATTTCGACGCACGCCACGCCCACTGTGGGCGGGGCTCCGCTTAGCTGATGTGTGTTTTGTACTTCGTGAGACCTTGCCCACCCATCCCACACTTGACCCGGTCCCTCCAGGCGGATCCCGAGGAGCTAGGGAATTTCGTGACAGACATACAGAACGACAGACGACAGAACGACAGACGGAACGACAGACGACAGACGAAGCGCTTTATAGTAAGTAGGATCCTTAGGGAAGGGACTCTAGGAAGTATGAATATCATGTCAGGCGATGGGTTCGCCGCCATTGTGCTGGAATCACGGTTACTCATATGGGCATGGCCGAAACTGAAGTGGGATTATCCCCTGCCCTTATGAATCTTATGAAAGTTGAACTTGCTGCCATTTTCAAGACTGATATGTTCGTCTTGTATGCTTTAGGCAGTGATACTTTGTGATGAACACCATTAAAGCCACCTTTTCTGATCACATATCACTGTCAAAGCGGATGATCATTCAGTTCACCCTGTTCAACCTATGGGGCTGGTGCAACTACTGCGATGCTGCGGACACTGAAAAGGAAGCAAGAATGATTCACAAGAAAAGCGCTAGACTCTAAAGCCCAGTGCTAGTGAGCACGAGGTGCTTTCCAGGAAAACTGGAATGGGATATCAAAATGGATCATACCATGAAAGAAGGTACTCAGGAAGGAGAAGTCGGTGGCGCCCCAGAAGCTCAGCTGATTCCATGTCGGCGCAAAATTTGCGCTAGGGCAATGACGATTATGAGACTGTATCGAATAATATAGTTGCATCAAATACTTTGAGCCTCTGTCGTGACCCTTCTTGAAGGCGTTGAGCAGAACGACTTTTGCCAACACCGTGACGCTCGCTTACCCTCCTTGTGATATTGCTTGCTCCTTCAAAGGCAAGTGGCACGACCAAATGCATGTCGAAGAAGGGGCGAGTACTATGAAGGAAAATTAGGGCTCTAAAGAACCGAGAAGTATCATTTTCATTTACCGAAAGAGGGCCCAACCGTAGCGACACGACAATTGCTCCCTGCCCCCTGTGCACCCTCAGGTCTCTGCGATGGCCACTGTCGTCATCAAACGCTAGTCGCTTCGGCGGAGAGGCAGAGCAGAGCGTTTCCATTTATAACGTCGGTATACATGTGACTTGCCCAACGCAGAAATGAGGGGGGAAATCATGGGTTCGTTTGCGACTTTCGTACCGTTTCCCTTTGTTTTGTTTTAATGCTGCTCCTTCTAACACTTTGCAATGCGTCCAAAAGACCAATTCACCGTACTCCTTTCACCAACCTCTCCGAAATAGTCGTTACCATGAGAGAGGTATGTGGTCCTGCCACTGTTTAGATTGGGTCACCTTCGCACCTCGAAAAGCTATCAAGGTGGTAGCGCTAAGAAATTTGATCAAATCCCACCAAAACTATCAGGGTCCGCCCACCGTCCGATACCTTATCTGCGTCTCTGAGTTGATCCGCTGTGCTCTCTCCACTGGGACTTTTCTTACTCTCTCCGCGAATCACATTATCTCTCATCTCATGGACATCTCCGTAGAGTAAAAAGGCTCGTACTCCCTAGGTGGTGCACTATTTCCTTTCCTATTTCTCTACAGTCCATCTATCATCTATCTATTTGCAGTCCATCCCCCATCCTTAATTTCATATCTGAGTGAAATTATCAATTCATTCAATCTTGATCCTTGCTTTTAAGCAGCCCACTGCGACCACTTTGCTACCGCGCGCTCGGAGTTCACGTATTGCGTCCCAGGTTCAGGTCGTCGGCTGCAATGCTTTTCCCACAACCAGCCAGATTCTTTTGATTTTCAATACACCCTTGGCGCTATCGCAGAATACAAGGGACTAAGCCTAGGAGGGGGCAGGAACTGTGGGAAAACTGAAAATGGCTCACGCGCCTGGAGTCTCTTCTTCCCTGCCTAAGGCTGAGTCCCATTTTCACCCAAAGGAGATGTTTTACGCGGTTTCAAATGCATTGCCACCACAATGCGCCTTATCTTGCGATAGCGCCCATCCCTTTTATCACTCATGACATATTTTATATGTACATAAAGGTTTTTATGGTTTTTATTGTGTTCTAACATTTATATTCAGATCGTGACCAGCTTTCTCACTATGAAGGTGATGTCCGCACAACAAATCAAACTATTCAAAGCGATGATTGAAGAAAGTGAGAAATGAACGACAATTCCAGCCATCCACACTTCACTTCACTAACTTCATAATCAATTTAACTGTTCCATTTAATAATACTATGATAATTCGTTGAAAAAACGGGAATGAAACTGATTAAAACGACAAACGACACACTAGGAATGAATGTGGGTAAAAGGCAACAACAAAAAGGCGGCTAGATGATGATAATAAGTGATACTTGATGATGATGATCAGCAGATTCGCTATCAAACCGTGTTTGGAATGTGATAATCCTGAGCGCAACATACAGACTATCTACACTGCTCGTAGGAATAAGAGGAGAAGGAGGAGGAGGAGAGGAAGAGGATGCGGAGGCGGAAGATGAGGATGAAACAAACAAACATAAACAAACAAGAGACGAGGAACACTGTATGGAGGGAATAATCAAATAATCATTTCTGGCTGAGATATAAGTAGATCGCCATAAAGCCGTAATTATACTTATGCAATGTTATGATTGAATATGCTTACATATATAACTTAAAATATAACGCATGAATCTAATAACTATTAATAACTGACAACATCGAGTGAGACAAAGAAATCACAACCTAGAAACTACAAATACAGCAGAAAAAATATGTGTATCATCATCACATTTGGACTAAGTCCCCATCGCTGGAAAATCTCACTTACTTCACTGGCAAATTGATCAATATCGACAGGAATGCTAAGAAGGGAAAAAAAGATGAACAACACTGAAAAAATAATCTCGTCGTGATTTCATTGCAATCAAATATTCCACTGAAGGAGGAATCACTCAGGTATGTGTGCAGGTATACGGTAGCGCATACAGTAGCATAACCTCGGTTTTCATCCCATCATACACTTCTTTTTGAACAGCAGGGAGGCAATCGCATCCACTGATTTACGTTTTCTCTGCAAAGAAAAAATAAGTGAGATTTAGAGTGTGGCTCGGGTGGAAGGGTCCAGGTCAAAATGACAAATTCCCATCGAAGGGATGATAGGGGGGCCTAAGAAAGGACGAAAGAGTGGCTATTTTAGCGCACTACTAGATTCTTATCAACGATTATATATTTGTCAGAAAGGGAGTTGGGTAGGGTATATGATGGCAAACAAATCGTAATGGGCGTTGAGGTACGTGTCAGAAAGTTATGTGCCGCTAATCAGACCACCTGAGGCGCCACGCACCTACTCGTCCACCGATTCGTGAAAATATTTTGAAACGAATTATTTGTTTGTTTCAATACGCTCAAAGGTGTGCACAGTCCTGGGAGGAATACCACGCAGAAAAGCAATGGAATGATAAAGGCTCGTTTGGCCTATTTAATGATCAAAGAAAGGGACTTGATGCACAAACTGGTTTTCTTCGTTCTCTCAAACAATGGTACCAATTTACCCCAGAGCCATAGAGGGTTTAGGCTGTCCCTTCGGAAGTCGCTCGCAAATTACAGGCAGGTTGAATCATACGTATTGGGCTGGGAGCGTCCAAATCCCCGGTAGCAGAAAGGACTGCATCTGAACCTTCCCAGCCCCCCCCACCTCCCCCACCCCAATCACTAGATAGTGGTAAGCAGGAAGGCGGCCGAATCTTCTGAATTCTGACGCCCTTGACCTCGTAATTCTAGGGTTTGAAACCTAAGACATTATCACTCAAGCCAGTTTACTAATGCTCGTGAGATTGCTGAAAAGGCCCAAATAGGGCCAGCCACCTCCATAAAGAGCGCATGACAGCAAGGGTGAGTAAATCCCAAGACCGCGCCTCTAGATGTCCTATTTAGACCACTACTTCAACCTACTTCACTTTTGGACGGTTCAGCAGCATAGTCATTCAAAAGCTACTATATGACTTGGCTCACACGCCTCCCAATCAACAGAAATAGCCTCTCAACGCATATGGAGCTAGGAAATGAAGCCCTCAGGGGTGTCACTTATCTTACCGCAGCTTGAGGTCATTATCATTGGCACGAGACTGCTTTCCTTCGAACTGTTGGCAGGCGATGAATCAGTTTCTGTCACCTGGAACAAAGTGGGATCAGTTGAGAATTTTATTCATGGATATTTCGTTAAAATACAATTTTAGTATCTTTAATTTTTTGAGCATCGCTTTTGCGCTTAGTTTGCTTGGAATTCGTTTCCCCGCCCGGGCCGCCCAAATATATTTGGGACCCACTTAAATACCTACACGCATCATCATTCGGGATCAGGGACTGATTCAATAGAAGCAGTATAGTGCGTGACCTGCAGGCATTTCAACGCACTCACAAACAATTTTAAAGAAAAAATCGTGTCTCGAAATTTTATACCTGTATGCCATCGCATAGTTTGGGCGGAAGTGGTGTAGTGACAAGTGGCGCGCTCACCACGCGAGCGGTCCGGGGATCAAATCCTGGGTCGTGAGTCGCCCGGGCCAACCAAGCCTTCCATCCCTCCGGGGTCGGTTAATTGGTACCAGACTTGTCTGGGAGGATAAAAACACTGACTTGTACATCGGCTGGCCCCCGCAAGTCATTGTATAGGCCACATCGCATTCAAACGCCACTGCGAATGTACAAATGGAAGTAGAATGCGTGCCGCATCCCAAAAAGGGATTGATCAACGGCAAATGCTTTATCCTTTTTATTTTATATATTTCTGCTTTACGCCATCGTATCCCACCAACAATACTCGCCGAGGAGGGATCCGGCACCCGCTCATCACAAGGCAAGTGGATCCTTTCCGGTAATCGTGATGGGCGCCAGAGACGTAGGGGAACCCTATCGGGCCATTAGGGGGCCACCACCCCTACCTCCACTCAGGATGTCGTGAATCTTAGAGCGATTATGGGGGGCGTTTATTTGAATTACAACGTCAAAGACGCGTGCCACCGTCAGGGAGGATACCACGTAGGAAAGCCCGTGGGAATGATAAAGGCTCATTTGGCATTCCAATGCCCCAAAAGATGGGGACTCGATGCACAATTAGGTTTTTTTGGTTCTTGGGGCAGGCCAATGGGAACAATTTACCCTGAGCTATAGAGGTTCTAGCGCTACGATTGGCTGGGAAATCCAATTCAGGTAGCAGAAGGACTGCGCACTAAACCTTTAACCTAACCCAGAACCCGCCCCTACGTCTGCTCACCCACGTATGAGTGAGTAGTAGGTGCAGAGCGCTCGCATCTCTTGGAACTCGACCCTTTAAACTCTGGTGAATCGGTTTCGGAGCCTCGGTTCAAGCGTTTTCACAGCATGTATTATTTGACTCGTCAGAATTTATGAGAAATGGCCCAAATAGGTAGCCACTTTATGAATTATAAGTAGCGCATGACAGCAAAGCATGTGATGTAAGATTGGAAAACCACAGATCTAGAACTTTCTATTTTAGGCACGTACTTCAACCTACTTCCTTATGAGACGGTTCAGCGGCTTTTAGTCATTCAAAGCCTACTATATGATTTGCAGTTCGCGCACCTCCAATCAAGAAGTAGCTCTCTAAGCTATGGAGTAGAATGAAGCTCTATGGTGAACTACTCCCGCAGATGGACGGTGCTGTTTACATTGGCAATTGGAGGCGTCTCTTGCGAAACTGTGTGGCAGGCGTATGAGATCAGGATTCTGTTACTGAGAACAAAGTGGTGGGATCATTTTTATTCATTAAATACGTTCGTGAAATTTACAATTTTACTACTTTATATACTTGAACATACGCTTTACGGGCTTTGAGTTTTTTCCTGGCAATCCGTTTCCGCCGTAGGCAGCCATATATTTTGGAACCACTGTAAATCATATCATCTCATCGGGGGGTTACCCAGGAGGTCCCCGGCGGGGCCGGCGCGGCAAGAAGGCGAGTCAAGCCGGCCAGACGAGTGCGCGGGCGTATTATAGGGTGTGTGTGCGTGTCAGGTTGATAGGACGTGCCCACTGCACGTCCACATCGCACACCGAGGGAGCACGAACCAGGGTCAACCCTGCGTTGCGCAAAGAACAACGAGGGGGTCGTATTCAGCCGACCGAAAAGGGAGGGGGTCGTATCCACAAACGGGCTGCAAGACGGCTTGAAAAGTGCAGTGTCCGGGAGTGCACTTTCAGCCTCTAATGTTCTCCAGGAGCTCTGCACGCTGTCGGAGAGTCACACAGACATGAGCGCTCCATGGGAGCGATTAAAAAGCATTAGCCAGGAGCACTATAAGTCTCACCATCAGCTTATTGTCCTCAAGCGACGCTATACGGAGCGGTGCTTTTGCTCCGCGGCATAGATCAACACTGCACTAGACAATAGCCAAAAACTTTGTTACAGTGTAGTGCAACAAAACATGGTCTGTCTTCGATGATGAACATTCCTGAAATCCCGAGGAGAACAAAGTGTGGAGCAGTTCATGGGAAAGTGAAACAAGAGTGCCATATAACAGTACAATACACAGATAGGTGCACGGCGTATACCCAGCAGGCGTTTTCCATAAAAACGCCTCCTCTGTCAGCGGCCGTAAGCAGACAAACTTTCTGAAGAGAGTTTTGATGCTTTCAAATAAAATCTAAGCGAAACAAAGTGTAGCGAATTTGCTGAATTGAGTTCTAGAGACGCCGTAGGAAAATTGAGGCAGAAGAAGGAATTTCAGGGAAATTTCACAGTTTTGTTATGAAGTACTCTTCGAGTGGATTCCAACAATCTTTACCGCTTCTCATCACATTAATTTCAAAGGAAGTTATGGGCCTTTAAAGACTGCATAGTCGCGGTCCAGGAAAATGGCTTGAAAAAAATCAAGGTGGAATTGACGGAACAACGGGACTATTTTTTGAGCGAGTGATTATTTCAAGAAGTTTTAGCACTTATTCGAAAGCTCTAATCCTCTAGTTTCTAATTAGCCTTAGACATCTGCAAAATGTTGAGTATGAAGAAAGTTATTAACGTTTGAATGTCGAAAACTTCGCGCCTTCCCGAAAAATCGGACCCCAAACCACCCAAGAACGGAACAACGGGACTATTTTTTTGAAAAAATGATCGCTGGAAAATTTTCAGGTGCTTGTTCGAAAGCTCTAATCTTCTAGTTTCTAATTAGCCTTAGACATTTGCAAAAAGTTGATTATGAAGAAAGTTATGAATGTTTGAATGTCAAAAACTCGCGTGTGCACAGAAAACGGAACAACGGGACGATTTTTGAAATACTGAACATCCACAACATTTCAAATACTCCTCAGGAAGAAAACTATTTATATTTTTAAAATTTTGGTGTCCGATTTCATGAAACAGCTTCTGAAAGAAAATATAACCTTCTGAATGGAGGGGTTTGGATTGCAATGTAATTGCTACAAGGTTTAGTTTTTCAGATTATAAGGTAAGGAAAGTTGAGAGATCGAAAAAATCCTGGTGGGTTTCTGAAAGTAGAAATCTTTACGATTAAAATGATGTATTGGTTTACGCAAAAATTTGGAAATTCCTTCTATTTAATGAATAAAACTTCATTTGCCTCGATTTCCTCCTCTGAGCGAGACAGAGCGCGCGGATTGACACGGATCACATTCGAGTTGGTGACTGCCATCATTGATGAGCATTGATGAGCATTAAATTATGTGAAAGACATGATAGTTAATATGGGGGGTCGTACCGATACCCCCCGAAAAGGAAGGGGGTCGTAAAAATTTGGGAATTTGCGCAACGCAGGGTTGACCTGCGCATGCAACGAGGAGGTCAACCCTGCGTTGTTACCAGAGTAAACAGGGGGGTGGTCGGTACCGTTTTGAGCTTGGAGGGAGGGGGGTCGTACCCTCTCGGTGGCCGACAGTGGGATTCTTGGTAATATCGGATAATAGCCAGCACGTTACGTTTTCGTAAGATGACTGATACAGCATCTATAAACCACGATTCCCTCTAAATGAGCTTTCAAATGAATCAGCGAATTAGAAGGGCGCCCGAGGCGTGGCGCGTACCAAGGCAAGGGAATGTAGTGCAAGCGCATGCTCGAGCTTTCTAGCACATCCTAAGTTGAACATTACATTGGTCTTCCAAGAAGTTACGGGCAGTGAAACCTAAGAAAACTCGCGTTTTCGAGAAAATGGCTTGAAGAATACCCCACAAATAAAAAGTAACAACGGGCTAATTTTTGAACTGCTGATCTTTCAGAAACGCTTTGTGGTGCTCGTTAGAAAGCTTGAAACCTGGTGGTGCATTACAGTTCTGTATTTTTACAAAAAATTTTTGTTTTTTTTAATTTTATACCGTGTTCAGCTTTCAATGAATGATATTTGAAGAAGTTCATGATTCGTTCGCCCCCGCGCCTCCCCTTTGTTCCCCCCGCCTTTGAAGGTCAAAAAGTCGCGGTTCCAAAAAAATAGTAACGCAAACCCCCAAAAAAGTAACAACGGGACTAATTTTTGAACTACTGATCTTTCAGGAACGCTTGGGTGCTCCTTAGAAAGCTTGAATCTGTAGTTTATTATACGTGTTCAGCTTCCCAAATGAGTGACTTTGAAAGAAGTTATGATCATTTGAAGGTCAAAAAGTCGCTTTGCACAGAAAAAAGTAACAACGTACTAAATTTTTATTAAATTAACTTTCGAAGAATTTTTACCTATGGTTGGAGAGAGAATAATTTGAATTTTCCAAATCAAATCACTTCGGCGCTGAAGCTCGAATATGAAGGAAGTTATAGCCTTAGAAAGAGGGGTGTAAAAATTGTGTTGCAATTGAAGAACGTGAAGGATTTCAGTATTTCAATTGGAGCGATATTTTTTCTGACTTCTTATAAGTTTTTATCAGGTAATGTTGTCAATATTCCGGTCACTGGTTCAGTTTATTTCATCTCCTAGTTTGGTAACCCTTTCTAGTTTATTAACCTTTGGAGTACACGGATATCTTTGAATGCATCTCATTTTTTCGTGTTTGCAAGCAGCGATGAATTTCTGTCGTGGATTTTGCTAAAGTTTCATCTTTAATGACTTACGTAGAAATAAATATTGATGGTAAACACTGTCTCTACACAAGTGTTACATACAAAGGGGGGGGGGTATCAAACCACCCCTGAAGGGGGGGGGTCGTAAAAAATTTCCGAAGAGTAACAACGATAGGGTTGACCCTGGTTGCACTCGTCTAAATATTCTCCTACTGCCTTCCATACAACAGCTTATC